>JAEIFJ010000158.1:0-13591 GCA_018903435.1 Leucophenga varia
TATCCGATAATATGCGCTATTATCACCTACTGAGTGCACTGGATCCGGAAAGCATGTCCGAAATAGCTGATGTTGTGGCAAATCCAGCGGAGACCAACAAATACGAGCAGTTGAAGGCATGCATCATAAAACGCCTTACCATGTCTCCAGATCGTCAACTTCTAAGGGCGTTATCGGAATTGGACCTTGGAAATAGATCACCTTCACAGCTACTGCGCGAAATGACTATGCTCGCAGGTGGACGTGCTTCTAATGACGTGCTGCGTGTGCGCTGGCTGTCACTTCTCCCACAGCAAGTGCAACGTGTGCTTAAAGTCCTGGGCGCAGCCCCGATGGAGGAATTAGCCGATCTCGCTGACAATCTAATGGAAGACGAAGCTGGATCACTTGTCATGGCGGCCTCACACTCAACAACAGCAGGAGCACACACACATCCTGTCCGCATAAGTGACGAGTTGGCTGACTGCAAGCGCGAACTCGCTGTTCTTAAGTCCACCATGCAGAAGGTTTTGGATAATATCACACAGAAAACCGAACACAAGAAGGACCAGCAGCAGCCATCGAATACTCCACCCAAGTGCTTCTATCACACCAAGTTCGGCTCTAAAGCGCGCCGCTGTATCCAGCCCTGTTCGTGGACAGCACAACAGGGAAACTAAATAAGCTATCAGTAGTTCAGGCGGCTAGTGATAGTATGAATCCTGTACGCCTCTCCAAGGAGTATAGACTCCACATTTACGATCGTTCCACCAACATAAAATTCTTGATTGATTCGGGTTCGGTAATATCACTCATACCGATTTCAATACTAAAAAAGAATAATTACAGGAAGGACAACTTTAAGCTTTATGCTGCTAACACATCCGTCATAGACACTTATGGAACGATCGCATTAACATTCAACCTCAATCTAAAACGGAAGTTCAACTGGACCTTCACAATCGCCAACGTGCAGTCAGCCATAATAGGGGCCGACTTCCTCACGCACAACGGATTATTACTCGATCTAAAGCGCAGATGTCTTTACGATCCCACTGCATCGCTGGAAACAAAAGGGAAACTAACCCAAACAAGCCTGTTCAACGTCTCAACAGTTAGCACATTGAGTGGAAACACACAACAATATGTTCAGCTTCTCACTCGCTATATAGAGATAACACGGCCGATCACAACGCCAGCCACCCACGTCAGCAACGCGGTATCTCACCACATTGACACAACAGGCGCTCCCGTCTTTGACAGGCCAAGGCGACTCACAGGAGAGAAGTTGGCTGCAGCTCGCAGGGATTTCGATATGCTACTCCAGCATGGGGTTATTAGACCTTCAAATAGCCAATGGGCCAGCCCAATCCATCTTGTCCCTAAGAAAAACAACGGATGGCGAACTACAGGGGACTATCGGAAACTTAACGCGCATACCACGCCGGACCGATACCCTGTGCCGCATTGTGAAGACCTTCTCCAGCGACTACATGGATGTAGTGTTTTCTCCACAATCGACCTAGTGCGAGCATACCACCAGATTCCCATCGCTCCGGAAGACATTCCTAAAACTGCCGTTACAACTCCATTCGGCTTGTTCGAGTTTATTGGAATGCCGCCAGGTTTACGAAATGCAGCACAAACCTTTCAACGCCACATGGACAATTTGCTCCGGGGCCTGCCGTTTGTTGGTTGTTACATCGATGACATTATCATCTACTCACACTCTCACAAAGAGCACCTCCAGCACGTAGCAACGGTATTCCAAATCCTGCAGGACAACCGACTTACCATAAACCCACAAAAATGTCAATTCGGCAAAGAAGAAGTTGTATTCTTGGGTTTTACGGTAAACTCAAAAGGTTTTAAACCACCTGTCGAGCGCACGGAGGCTATTAGGAACTTTCCAAAGCCAACAACAATCATGGAGTTGCGGAGATTCTTGGGAATGCTCAACTATTATCGGAGGTTGATTCCTGGTGCAGCAAAAACTCAAATCCCGCTCACGAATTATTTGAAAGGTGCTACCAAAAATGATAAACGCGAGATACCATGGACCACAGAATCAACAAATGCTTTCAACAATTGTAAGCAAGGCATCGAAAATGCTGTCAGAGCAACATTTCTCGCTCCCTCAGCTAAATTGCTGTTAAAAACTGACGCCTCCGATACAGCTATAGGAGCTGCCCTGGAACAACTGGAGGACAATGTCTGGCGGCCAGTCTCATTCTTCTCACGGAAATTATCACCTGCCGAGAAAAACTACAGCACCTATGACCGCGAGCTTTTAGCAGTGTTCGCTGCCACTCTGTTCTTCAAACACATTTTAGAAGGCCGAGCTTTTGTCATTCAAACAGATCACAAGCCGCTTGTTTACGCATTCGCACAAAAAGCATCAAAAGCCTCACCTCGTCAGCTGCGGCAATTGGACTTTATTGCCCAGTTTTCAACCGAGATTGTCCACACACCTGGAGCAGAGAACATCGTAGCAGATACACTGTCACGTATAAATGCCATTAGCATGCCCAGCGATCTCGATCCTCAGTCAATATTTGATGCTCAGCAAGCTGATAACGAAATTACGCAACTTGAACAAGATACATCGTTGGAGCTCCAAACTCTGGACATTGGACAATACCGCATCATGTGCGATACATCAACGGGACGCACACGTCCATACATTCCTGGCACTTTACGACAGCGCGCATTTGACGCAATCCACAACATGGCACACCCAAGCGGTCGCACAACTGCGCGATTAATGAAACAGCGATTTGTTTGGCCAGGCATGAATCGTGATGTCGTAAGGTGGTGCCGACAATGTATTCCGTGTCAGCGTGCCAAAATTCATCGACACACACGAACACCTTTCGGACAGATTGATATCCCGGATCAGCGCTTCGATCACATCCACTTGGATCTCATAGAGCTGCCTCGAGTCAACGGCTTGCGTTACTGCCTCACAATCATCGACCGATTCAGCAGATGGCCACTGGCGATCCCACTCTCGAACATGTCAGCAGAAACAGTTGCATTAGCCTTATATACGCAATGGATTTGTCTTTTCGGCACGCCTCTCAGTATCACTACTGACCAGGGTACCCAGTTTGAATCTGCCCTGTTCAACGAGATAGCAAAAGTAATTGGAGCTGAGAGAATCCGCACAACTGCGTACCATCCGCAATCAAACGGTATGGTTGAAAGATGGCATCGCACATTGAAAGCAGCACTCATGTGTAACTCGCACATTCCATGGCCAGACTTGCTACCCACCGTTCTATTGGGACTTCGCTCAGCTTTCAAGGAGGATATCAAGTCCTCGCCTGCGGAGTTACTGTTTGGCACAGCCCTACGACTGCCACATGAATTCTTCGGCTCAGCAGAATCAGGCGCTTCCATGGATATGCGGGTCACGGAAAAGCTCCGCCAACATATTCGGACTATTAGAGCTACACCTGCTTCTCATCATTCCAAGCCACAGATGTTCTTCGCTAAAGACCTTAACACATGCACGCACGTTTTCAGGCGTGTAGCATCTGTTAAAAAACCACTGGAGCAGCCTTACACCGGTCCACATGAAGTAATACGCCGCGTAGACGACAAGGTTTACATAGTAAACATAAACGGAGAAGAAAAAGCGATCTCCGTCGATCTCCTCAAGCCTGCATTCCTGGCCAACGTAGACACTCCGTCCAGCAATGATGAGCCTGCTAGCCCATCACCAAATCAGGAAGCATTACAGCCTGCAGCTTCACCGCCTATGACGCCTGTGCAGCTTCCGGAACAGATCTCGTTCCCTTCTCCTGCCGACGAAGTCACTGAGGGGGGAGTAGATGTGGCGACGCAGCCTCAGCGATATGTGCCCGATCTGGCAACCCGGCACCGCCGTAAGCAGACGATAGTTCCGCGGGCGATATTCGCCGTTACATTATTAGACGCTAAGTAGAGAATAGACGCTAAGTTCACACTGTTACTGAATTGTCACACACATTAATTACGCGTATGAAATAAACGCTTTTTATTTAATAACAACTTAGTGTTACTTATTATTTCGAATCAGGTTGTGTATAATGCGTAATTTCGACAATAAGGCGTAAGTATTACGTGTTATTACATTAGATCAAACATTGTTCTCTAGAACAGATTGTGTATAATGCGTAATTTCGACAATAAGGCGTAAGTATTACGTGTTATTACATTAGATCAAACATTGTTCTCTAGGTGTTTCTTGTATCCCAGCTCCCCTTCCCGTATGTTAATTTTGGATTTGCCGGCTCTATTCAACTGTGGTTATGATTTCGACTTTTCTGATGTGCGCCGTATACCGCATTTGGCTTGCATGTGCTTTTTGATTATTATGCCTCGCTAAACTTTTTGAAGTTCAAGGCTCGACTCGTCGATAACCGTTAGTCCTTGACATCATGCATGAGTGGTTATGAGTGGATGTGTCCCAAGATAGAACAGCAGCAGGACCATTAGACGAAACTCTGCTTCGGAACTATTCAAAAATTACTTTTGCATTGCCGCTTTGTACATTTTATACGAAGGCGAAGTTTTTCATTGCGGTAGGAACGTGAATTCCATGTAGCTTTACACATGCTAAAACTTTACAGTCAATCGCAACAGCAAGGTCCCCTTCTCGCACATTCGATGCTTCTTAAAATTACGTTATCTGCATCAGTCTGAATATTTTATGCTACCTTGAGATGTTTCACACTGGTTTCGCTAGAGGCCAAAAATCAAAAATATAGTAGGCAATATAGTCTTTATTTTATTTTAAGTCTTTTCTTATTTTATTACAATTTCTTATTTTTAACTTCGCTTTTATTTTTCTTCTTCTTCTACCGACGCTTCGAGATCACAATTGAAAACAAGCTTCCCGCTTCTTATTAATCGAACATTGCATTCGATATATCGATGTTATACATGGTTGCTTATATCAATAGATCGATATCAACCCGCTGTTATTCTATACGATAGTTATGTTGATACAATATGTGTTTTCCTTACATGCTATGTTATCTAAATCTATTACAATTCGACCATCCTGATTAATAGATAGCCCTCTATCTGTCTCTTATTCTTGTAACATACATTAAATATTTTAGATTTTTATCCAAGGCTTCATATTATGCGCACTCCATACCCCTTGATACGGGTTTCGAGCTAA
This sequence comes from Leucophenga varia, assembly GCA_018903435.1. NCBI lineage: Eukaryota > Metazoa > Arthropoda > Insecta > Diptera > Drosophilidae > Leucophenga > Leucophenga varia. Next base: position 5,153 of record JAEIFJ010000158.1, read on the forward strand.
TTGAAAACCATCAACGTCCTGTAATATATATCTATCATTCTTTAACACTTTAAATATTTTATACGGACCTTTCGTTTTAGGTATTAATTTTCTTGCTACCCCTGCTGTGCTATCAAAATTTTTTACCATTACATAATCCCCAACACTATATTTGATCGCTACTTTTTTCTTTTCATTAAATGCCTTTTCATTATTTGCCTGTGCTAATACTTGTTTTTTTCACCTATTTCTCTAATATGCTCTAAATTCCGTTCAGTACTATTTTCTAACTCATTCATCATTTCTAACTTTGCTTCTAACTCATCACTAACCTTCCCTTTCTGAGCTAATCCAAACAGCATTTCACTTGGTAATTTCTTTGTACTACAATGCTGCGTGTTATTCAACGTATATTCTACCTCCTCAATCACAGAGTCCCAATATTTTCCATTCTCAGGTTCCCTTAATTTAGAAATCATAGGTCCTAAACTTCTATTAATTCTCTCCACCTGTCCATTCGCCTGTGGAGAACCCGTAGCAATTTTAATATGTTTTACATTCAAATCATTTAAAAATTCTTCAAAGTCCGCCGATGTAAAACAACTACCACGATCAGATATAATACAAGTTGGTTTACTATATGCCCTAAAATATTCTTTTAATGCGCTTATAACCTCCTTAGTGTTTGTTGTCTTAGTTGTATACAATCTTACAAATTTCGTAAACCCATCTACTACTACAAAAATATGTTTTTTTAATCTGCTATTATCAACTGGACCATAATGATCTATATGAATTATTTCAAATGGTTTATTTCCTTTAGGTATACTGTGCAACAATCCTTCCCCTTTACCATATTTTGTTGAAAAAGCAATACACTTTAAACAATTCTCAATGTGCTCCATAACTTTATTCTTCATATTCGGAAACCAATAACTTTTCACTATCGCACTTAACATCTTGTCTCTACCAATATGTCCTAACTGATCATGATACTTGTATGGAAAACCAGATCCTCGATGCGTACCCTTTTGCCTTCCAACTCCTTCAGGCTCTTTCGTACGTGATACAATTCAATGGAATTATTAACCACGACGTGGTGAATAGGTGTTGGTACCCAAGTTTCGGCATCATCTAGCACCTTCAGAATATGGGGTGAGAAGGTTACTGTATCAGTCGAAGTAATTATCTCTGGAGAGATAATCGTGATATCAGCTATCCGAGCAGTACATCCGGCAGGTACATTGATAATTCCCAGGCTTGGTAATTTGACTACCTCATGGTTGTCTCCGCATGCCATATGGGCTGATATATTTTTGAAGGTCTTGATCAGCCAGCGGTTTCTTCCATTAAGTCTTTTGTAGTACATGTCCTCGGTAAACTCATCCATTTCGCAGGACTGTTTATTGTTTGGCTTGATCGGCGATATCTCACAGCTATGGTCGTCTGCATCCTTCCAGGCCCAGCTTCCTTCGCATAACCAGGTATCCTCGTTTTCCTGTTGACAGCGATTTACTTCTCCCTCAGTCATAGGGTGATAAGCGTTAAGCTCGGTGCTGTAGATAAGTGATTCCGTTTTAATCTTCGGAATCCACTTTCTGTCCTTGATTTGAAGTGGCACAGGGACGACATTGAAAAGGCTGGCATGTTGATTGACGTAAATGGGCAACCGTGCATCGACTAAGAGTACGTTCTCATTAAATACAGCTTGGGCTTTCATCAGCTTGTATGCTAGCTGTAGCCTGCTAGGAGACCTTCCGCCGGGTAAGAGCTGGTCTCTCTTTAATTTATTTTGAATTTTGTCCAGCTCGGCTACCATCTTCTTTGGGTCAATCAGGGCGGGGTGTACTTTTCCCAAGTTAACGTCCGTTACAAGCGCGATGGCCGCAGATTGTAGTTTTTCCGCGTCGTCAACCCAGTTCCTCACTTGGTTAAGCAGCATGAAGAACTTAATCGCTTCGGAATACACATAAAAATGATCCTTTAGCGTGTTCTGTATTTTGTTCATTTCGCTTGTAACGCGTTCGAAGTTTTTGTTCACTTCTTCTGTGGTTATTCGCACTAAATCGGACGTCGCATTTATAACGGAGGCTTGGCTGTCCATATATTCGGTCAGCTGTTTCTCGTTTTTAATAATTTTCTCCATGTTCTCCCTTAGTCGCTCTGCTGTTCCGATGTCGAAGAACAGAATGAACCTTCTTTTTCTGTTTGACGATTGTGTAATGATTTTATTCCTGTCCTGAATGCTGTCTACCTTGGCCTTCATGGTACTGCAGACTGATGAGCAGTAATCGGTGAATCCTCCCAATTTTTTACAAATTGAAGAAGTTGTGTCCAGGAAATCATCAGCTTGTCGAAGGAATGTAAAGTAGGCTTGCATATCATAGTAGAACAATAGCTGCCAACTTGACGATACGACTTCAACTTTCTTAATTTTATCCATCATTATCGTCGTTTTATCTTCTAAATTTAGGATACTTAGCCTGCTGACATTGGTTGCAGGCGTGGCAGCGGTGCTCGCTACTTGGAGAAACATTAGAAGGCTCAAGATGACATTTGTTGGTGACAATATTGATTTATTTGTCCGCCGCCTCTTTCCATTGGTTTGCTGGTGGACAGGATCTTGCGTTTTCTCGCTGCATTGTTGCTTTCCATTCGATGGCAGCAGGCAGATCTTATTCAATGGCCTTTTAACTTCGCCATTGTTAGTCTTCATGGTGACAACTCGGACTTTATTATCTTTTCCCTTTGTAGTCTTCACGATCCGCCCCATTGGCCATCTGGCTGGAGGCGTGTTTTCATTTCTAATGAAAGCTAGTTGACCTTCTTCCGGGTTTGGCCTATCCTGACGCCATTTTGTCCTCTGTTGAAGAGACATCAGGTAATCCTCCTTCCACTTTTTCCAGAATTCCCTTCTGATGCGCTGCAAATGTCGCCATCTATCCAGGGATCCAATTCTTTGATTTTCATCAAAGTGTTCTGGAGCTCCAATAAGTGGTCTTCCCACGATGAAGTGTCCTGGCGTCAAAAACTCCTCTCCATGGTCGTCATTGTTGAGATTCAACAACGGCCGAGAGTTTAACACTGCCTCGATTTGACAAAGGAGTGTTGTGAACTCCTCGAAGGTGAAGCTGTTTTCGCCGATGACACGTCTCAGATGGTGCTTCACCGACTTAACACCAGCTTCCCACAATCCTCCCATATGGGGGCTTGCCGGCGGGATAAAGTGCCAGTGGATGCCTTCCTTAACGAGAACCGGCGCCAGATGGTTGTTATTTCTTAGCGCGGCTACAAGCTCCTTGTCCAATATTCTGGCTGCCCCTACGAAGTTAGTTCCGTTGTCCGAATACAGGTGTTCGCTTTTCCCTCGTCTAGCAAAAAATCGCCGTAACGCTTCAAGAAATCGTTCTGTTGAGAGATCGCCGACTGCTTCCAAGTGAATTGCCTTCGTTGCCATACAAACAAAGAGGCATATGTATCCTTTGAAGGTCTTTTGGCCTCTTCCGTTCGAACATCGGATTTGAAATGGTCCAGCGTAGTCGATGCCAGTATTTTGGAAAGGATGTTCTCCAGTTACACGGTGAACCGGCAAATTCCCCATAAGTTGATTTGCCACATCTTTTTTGTATCTTATGCAAGTAACACATTCTTGTAGATACTTTTTTAACTGGTTTCGAAGTCCAAAAATCCAGAATTTTGCTTGTACTTGGCTCCGCATTAGCTTAAGTCCGCCATGTAGGGTTTCCTTATGTGCTTTCCTTATTAGAAGCCAAGAGAAGTGCGATTTTCCAAGTATTACTGGATGTTTTGCGTCGTATGGCAGCAATGAATTTTGAAGCCGACCGCCTACTCTTAGAACGCCATCTCCGTCCAAAAAGGGGTTGAGCGCCTGCAGTTTACTTTTTGCTTCAAGAGGTCTTTTCTTTTGAAGCAACAGAATTTCCCGACCAAAATCTAGCCGTTGTTGTAATTTTACAACGGTTGTTTTGGCCTTTTTGAATTCTTCAACCGTAAGATAGGTTGACTGGGGTGCTCTTCCTCGTAGTTTGGCTATAAAGCGTAATACATACGCCATTACGCTATTAAGCTTGTCCACCGAAGAATACCTCCATAATAGCGGAGTAAGGCTGTTTTCCTCTTCTGTTACTGTTGTAACGGCAATGAGTTCCGGTAGCTCGGGCTGAATCCATTGACTCGGTGGTTTCGCCAACCAGTGTGGTCCTTTCCACCAGATGTCACATGCTGCCAGTTGCTTTGGACATATTCCCCTTGAAGCCACGTCTGCTGGGTTCTCCTCTGATTGCACGTAGCTCCATTTTACGTTGGGTAGTTTTTTATGTATATCGTCAACTCGTGTTTTGACGAATTTGTCTTTGCTGCGTTTATTTTGGATCCAAGCTAGAGTGATCTGAGAGTCACTCCATGCTTGTGATTTGATCCGATCTCCCACTATGTTTTGAATTCTACATAGTAGGTTGCTCAGGAGATGAGCGGCGCAAAGTTCCAATTTAGGAATAGTTTTTTTATTTTTTATAGGATTTACCTTGCTTTTTGCAGCCAGCAAGGTAATTTTAGCTCCAAGTTTAGCATACACTACTGCTGCATATGCTTTTTCAGAGGCATCGCAAAAACCATGAATTTCCATGTTGTCCGCAGCTGAGCTTCCAGTCCAGCGAGGTATGCTAATATTTCCCAGACTTGGAAGATCACTAGCATATTCTCGCCAGATCCGTGCAAGATTGGGTTCCAACTCTGTGTCCCATGCAAGTGGCAATTTCCATAGCTCCTGAATATAACATTTCCCTTGCAGAGTCACTGGTGTAAGCCATCCGAGTGGGTCGAAGATCCTTGCCAATTGTGAAAGAACTAAACGCTTTGTAATGCGTGTTAGTTTAGGGCAATCGACTATAAAGGAAAATACATCCTTTTTGGGGTCCCATTGCAAGCCTAAAGTTTTAATAGACTCGTCCTCCTGGATGGTAATCTTCTCTGTTGAGTCGCCACCTTGAATTCCAGCGATGATTTGATCGTCGTTAGAGACCCATTTGCGCAGGTGCAAGCCAGCCCTCTCCATAATGTTTCGGAGTTCGACTTGTATTTTGACGCAGTCATCGACGGAGTCCCCACCAGTAATAAGATCATCCATGTAGAAGTCTTCTCTCAGGATCGTCAGCAATCGATGATTGTCTTTGCAGTATCGGTTTGCCAACTCTTGAAGACATCTGACGGCTAAAAATGGTGCTGCTGAAGTTCCATATGTTACCGTAGTCAGCTTATATTCTCTGACTTCTGCTTTGGGATCATCTCTCCAGAGGATATGTTGATATTCTTGGTCTTTTTTCGCTATTTTAATTTGGCGATACATTTTCTCGATGTCAGCTGTCATCACGTATTGCCATTGTCGCCATTTTAGCAAGATATCAAAAATGTCCTTTTGTATTCTAGGACCGACGAGCATCACATCGTTTAGGCTCAATCCATTGGAGGTCTTTGCGGAGGCGTCAAACACTACCCTTAGTTTGGTAGTTAGACTGTTCGGTCTAATGACTGCCTGATGTGGCAAGTAGTATTTTCCTTTACCACTTGTGTTGACCGGCTCCATGTGCCCTAGTCTTAAGTATTCCTGCATAAAGGCACTGTAGTCGGAGAATATTTGTGGACTTCTCTTAAAACGTTTCTCCATTTGAAGGAGTCTAGCCATGGCTTGTTTCCTAGAGTCTCCGAGTTCACATTCTTTGCGAAATGGTATGGAAACCACAAGCCGACCTTCGTTATCCCACGTCGTGGTTTTCTGGAAGTGTTCTTCACACTCTAGATCTTCCTGTCGCTCGTTGGTGTCGCTTTCCAATTCCCAGAAGCGCTCGAGATCGTCCAACCGTATTGTTGTAGCTGCGCTGATTACTTTGCTATTGCATTCTCTGGATATGCTCCCAGAGATTATCCATCCAAGCTTGGTTTTCTGTCCCAAGGTCTGTTTGACTTTTTTGATCTTATCCAACATGATCGACGGCAGCAGGTCAACTCCTATTATAAGATCGATCCTGCTAGGCTCGTTGAAGTGTGGATCAGCAAGCTCGCAGCCCTTCCAGTCCTTGGCAATGTTAATATTTATTCTATTGCTTGGTAGAGCTCTTCGTAGTTTTGGATGCACTAACGCTTGCGTTGTCGTTTCAAAACTACTAGCAAATCTTGGTTTTATTTCTAGTCGAACGCTACTTTTGACAACGTCGACTCCTTCTGAAATTCCCTGGACTTCGATATTTCTTTTCGTCCTCCGAAGTTTCAGAAGTTGTACTGCTTCCTCTGATATCAGCGTTTTTTGTGAGCCTCCATCAATAAGGGCTCTCAACTGCTCATAATTTCCATTTTTGTTTTTTACCAGAATTAGAGCAGTGGCCAGTAACGTATCTTGCCCCTTATTTTGTTTGAGGCAATTACTATTTACGACCTGATTCTTGGCTCCATCGTCGTGAAGCCAGTTATGATGTGCTTTAGGGCACCGATCGCATGTCCAGTTCTTTTTGCAATCTTTAATGTTGTGTGCTCCTAAGCATTTGTAGCAAAGCGAGTTTTTGTTAACAAACTCTCTACGCTTTGCAATAGGCTCCGCTTTAAATTTCAAGCATTTGCCAATTTCATGCCCGTCTTTTTGGCAAAATCGACATTTCTTGTTTATTGTCCTTTTTCGCTTCTTTAACGGGGGGCATTATTCTGCATTGAGTCTATTGAAATATGTAGCTGTTCAATAAAACCCAGCACATCATGCAGAGACTGAATCTCTCTGGCCTTCTTTACGTGTTGTTCGTAAAGTTGTAAAACCTCTGTAGAGAAACGTCGAATCAATATTTGGGCGAATAATGCATCAAAATCTTGGCCGATTTGCTCTTTTATGATGCATATGTTTTCCCTCGCTGTATCCAGGAACATGCGGATACTGCCTTCGTCATGATTCTTCAGCAGTTCCAAGTCCATCAGCTGGTTGAAGCGATCGGCAAATATCTTCCGCTTATTGGCATAGCGCTTGCATATTAGCTCCCATGCCAAACTGTAATTGGCCGAGGACCCAACTAATAGGTGTCCAACGACTAATCTCGCTTCTCCCGTGAGGTAAGCCCGTAGGTAGTTCAGCTTTTTAGTATCGCTGATATCTTCCCTCGAATCGATGATGAGTGAAAAATTCTCGTAGAACGATTGCCACTCCTTTGGATCTCCGCTAAATTGAGACAGAGTCGTTTTCGGAAGTTCCGGCCTGTCGTCCTCTCTGCTGCGTACTTCGTGTATCTTCCTATCAAGTAGGTCAGATAACACGTTGACATCGCAATCCAATTCCACTATCCTTGTCATTTCAAAGGCATTACTTTCATAATCTGCCTCTAAGGTATTTAGTGATAGTTGCACTTTTGACCAGAGGAAGTTTAATTTGAACTTCTGGTTTTGCAACGTAATCACATCACTTCGATTAAGGTCGGCTTTGACTTCGCTCATGTGCTGCCTTAACATATTTGTAAGGGAGTCCGTGGCATCTACCAAGGGAACTGGGGTGCTCCGTGGTACACTTGCTCTTGCCCCTAATCCTTTAGAGGTACTTGGCCTGGTATCCAGCACTTCTCTATGTCCAGTTTCCTCTAGCTGAGTCGGGTCTTCGCCTATCGTGGCTACTTCGACCTTCATGTCCGAATCCAAATAACTCCGGACTGCAGCCATTGTGGAATCATATATCTTCTCGTTGAAGTATTGATGATCGACAGGCCCAATCCTTACCAGCGCCGTGTGGTTGTTTCTTGAATTGAGTACTCAATTCCCTCACGATCGATGAGTTTCCTCTCTTCGCTAGTTCCTCGTGGAGTTGTTGTCGCACTTCAATTTGCTTTTTTAGCAGTGCCAACGTTTGTTCGGACATCATTCTGACTGTTTTTTTTTTTTTAAATCTTTTGCTTAACTTGGCTAACCGTTGGAGGTGTTTTTTGTTTGATCGCCTGGTTGATCTAGCTGTGCCTCGACTCACAACTTGTTGATGTTAGCCAAGAATACAAAAGAATTTTTCAGAATTTTTTCACTAGATTTACTTGGTGCACTCGCGGACGGCTCGAAGGACCAAAAAATGTAAAGAAAAGACACTTCTTAACACTTGTACGAGTTTATTTCAACTGATCTTAAAATCTAATGCGGTGTTGTAAGGAACCGCGGTGGTGGTTATTTTACTTATAATTCTATTTATATATGCTGCACTTGAAAGACGCAGCGAGGGATAATATTATGTAAGACAAGTACAGGATAGTTGCGATCCCTTCTCATGTATCGTACGTGAGGTCATAAAATATTTAGTCCCTGTCGTAAAAATAGATAAGGGATCGCTGCATGAGGCAAAATCCTGTACCTGCTGGCACTAGCAGTGTTCTACGGTACAGTGCCGTGCAGTTCAGTGCAGCATTACTTCATGTTCATGCTGGTGCCTGAACA
>JAEIFJ010001581.1:0-15000 GCA_018903435.1 Leucophenga varia
ATATAAATATAGAATATAAGAATAAAAATAGTAATATAAAAAATGAATATAATATGTAAAAATGAATATAAAATATTTGTAAATAATATTATTTAAAGGCCCCTAAGGCCAATTAGAGTCCGCTCCTGCGTTGAGCATTAATAACTTTATAATAGAAAATACATCACTACGCAACCATCTCCCCGCGCCACACTGCTCACCAAACACACCAGCACATCAACAAAAAGGAAAATAACCGAAACGCAGCCAACATAAGCATACATATACAACAACAAATAAAAACAACCAAACGTAGCCGACTGAGAAAAAATATTAATCCACACCTGCGCTAAGCACAACTGCAAAACATACCCCCAACACCCGCGCCATACATTGTCCACATATTGACAAAATATGTAACGGCAGAATCACGCCACAAAAAGACAAACGTCTGGCGTAAAACAAAAAAAAAAGTACTGCACCCAACACCCGCGCAATGCATTGTCTACATACTCGCGAAATGCGTAGCGGTGAAAGAACATCTGTGGCATAATAAAAAAAAAATATACACAAAGCAAAGCGCAGCATAGGAACATAGCAACAGTGCAGTCGCGACAGCAGCAAAAATGCGTAGCGGTAAACGAACATTTGGCATGATAAAAAAATGCATACAAAGCGCATAGCGACAGCGCAGTCGCGACAGCGAAAAACATAGCGACGACTGCGCAGTCGGGATAAGCCAAACCAAAGGCTTGCAAGCGACGCGACTGCAAATTTTTGGCGAAAGCAGAGGGCAGTGGGAGTATAAATAGACGCGCATTTTCTAAGGAGAGGCACTTAGTTCTGGAGCATCGACAGCAACACAACACAAGGAAACACAACACAACAGAAAGGAAAAAAATAATTTATAAGCAACGCATAGCACAGCAACAGCAGCAGCAGCTAAGTAAATAACCTTAAGGAAAAAATATAATAAATATTAAGTATTGAAATTAAATAAAGTATCCTGTATAATATAAAAATAAAATAATCCTTATTTTATTTAGCTAGGATATTCCTCACAAGGATAAAGTATATGTTTGTTATCCTGAAGACGCAATACGTCTGCAGGGATTGGAAATATATATTTTGTCAACGCATAAAGTAGATATTTTTTCTCCTGAAGACGCAATACGTCTGCAAGGATTAGAAATATTTATTTTTTGTCAACGCACAGGAATACATGTATTTGTTGCTCTGAAGACGCAATACGACTGCAGGAGCTGCAAATATATGTATTTCACAAAAAACTGCGAATATATCTAAATCCTGAAGACGCAATACGTCTGCAAGGATCGAGATAGGCAGATCTCCGTAAGAATATATGTATAGTGGTTATCCTGAAGACGCAATACGTCTGCAGGGATTGCAGCTATAGATATATTCTATCCCTAAGACGCAATACGTCTGAAAGGACAAAAAAATATACACGTATCCCTAAGACGCAATACGTCTGAAAGGACTACAGGTATATTTGGAGATTCCGCCAAAGCAGAGTGCGCTCCAGAGGAATAGACTAGGAAATTTATTCTGAAAATAACACCGCCGGTGGTCGCTAAAAAAATAATTTTTGTGACAGAACGCCTGGGCATCCGACGAGGATACCCCGGCGAAAAAAGATCGTTACAATGGCGCCCGAGCAGGGACCCCGGCATACAGAATAAATAAACAATAATAAAATTTCATCCTGAAAAGTATAACATTACAAAATATACATAGTACAGAAAAATACATATATATATTTACGTAAATACTAAAAAAATTTTTTATCCGTTTTTTTAAAAAAAAAATAAGCAAGCTAACGAACGAACAGCGAACGAAAACAGTGAAAATTAAATCAAATAAATTAATCAATAATAATAATAAAAAGTGAAAATAAAAATAAAATAAAAATTAATAAAATAAAAATTTATTAAAAAAAAATAAAAAAATATTTGTTAACAATGAGCGCCTGGGTTAATAAATTGACTAAGATTGAACTTAGCGAATACGCTAAGGAATTCCTGGAGGACGCTGAAGGAACTCCGAAAGTTCTCTCTGCCCGGTTGATGGAGTTCATAGAAGCGGAAAAGTATCCGCAAAAAATTAAAATTCGCCTGGAGGAAATTCGTAGATTGCACGAAAACCCAGAAGCACAGACAAGTAACCCGACCACGGAAAACGCCGCATCCATCGAATCTGCCACGTACCCGTACACTCCGCAAATTACATTAACCAACGCCACAAGAGACGATTCCTCTGCTGGACAGGCTACGCTAAGACCGATTTCACCAGCTAGATCCGACCGTCGAACTGAGCGACCCAAAGCAACACCACTGAAAACCTTGTCAGACACTATGGACCAGGTGCGCAAATGGTCGATACGTTTTGATGGGTCCACGGACCCACTGGAGTTTGTAGAACGAGTCGAGGAACTGGTTGGAGCATATGGCCTATCGAAGGAAGTGATGCCAAAGATGATGCCAGAGCTGCTACGGGAAAAAGCACTAATCTGGTGGAGAAACAATGGGAGCGATGGAAAAGACTGGCTGGCGTTCCGCCGAGATTTCCTAGCATTTTTTCTTCCACCAAGGTTCTTTCTCGATCTGGAGGACCACATACGACAACGCCTACAACAACGAAGCGAAGCATTTAGGTCATACGTTTTGGACCTACAAAACCTAATGCGGTATACAAACATGACCGAGGACCAAAAATTGAATCGGATTTATCGTAACAGTTTACGTAATGTCCAGCTCTACGTGAAACGCCGGGAATTCGCAAATTTGGGCGAACTAATAGAGCTAGTCAACGACCTAGAGCTATTACAGCCTCAGATGAGACCGGAACAAACAAATACAACACCAAGACCAAGGAACGCTTGGGTATCTGCCATAGATGGTCCGATAAACACTCGTACTGCGTGTTTTCGGTGCAGCCAGGACGGACATAACGCTCGCAATTGTACCAACCAACCTATACTGTTCTGTTGGCTTTGTGGTCGCCGAGGGATCCGCACAGTGGAATGTTGTAAAAACCAGTCGGGAAACGAGGTCGGCACGACGGAAGAGCGAGGAGACGTCGGCGCCGTACCCAGTCACTCTCGCCAAAATTAAAAATAATCCACTACAATCCACGCGGCATATTCGCACAAGTTGCTTTAGGCTCCGAACAGGCAACTGCAATGATAGATACCGGAGCCACAAGAAGTTTTATCAGTCCTATCATGGCCAAGAGAATAAAAAAAGAAGCAATAGAGCTAAAAGAAAAACTAAACGTTCGCCTAGCAGACGGAACCAGTCGAGAGATTGGCCGAACGATGCGTATCAACGTAACACTAGGGAGCCAATCTTGTAGAATTGACTTCCTAATACTACCAGAAATCACCAGTGAGGTCATACTAGGCATCGATTTTTTGTCACGCAGCAGAGCAAGATTCGAATGTGGGGGACAACACATTATGATGCAAGATTCCCGGGCAGAGAACGACACAACTATGATGCATCTAGACACAACCACCGAAGAACAACCATACCAGCCAAATGGAAGTTCTACGAGTGACAACATAGTAACAGAGCAACAAAAGAATAATGTAAGTAGCCCAATTCCTCAAATCGAAACCCACGTGGACGAAGACGTTCGTAACTTTTTAAACCACGAGTTGACCCTTTTTAACACAATCACCAATGTTAGCAACATAACCACACATCGCATCAGAATGAAACACGACAAACCCATTAAACAAAGATACTTTCCACGGAACCCGGCCATGCAATCTATAATCAACACCGAAATTGATGACCTATTAGATAAGGGGTGTATAGAACCATCTCACAGTGCCTACAGCTCACCCATCGTGCTCGTGAAGAAAAAAAAACGGGCAATGGCGGCTATGTATCGATTTTCGACAACTCAACGATAACTCAGAAGCGGATGCATACCCAATCCCCAGGATGGATTTTATTCTTAATCAACTAAGAGAGGCTAAGTACATTAGCACGCTGGACTTAAAAAATGGATATTGGCAAATTCCTATGGACCCACAAAGTAAAAAATTTACGGCTTTTACTGTGCCTGGGCGCGGACTCTACCAGTGGCGAGTGATGCCATTTGGATTACATACCGCTCCTGCTACGTTCCAACGAGCGTTGGACAGTATTATTGGTCCCGATATGGAACCATACGCTTTCGCATACTTAGACGACATCATTGTAATAAGCCGCACAAAAGAAGAACACTTAGAGAAACTCAGAGAAGTATTTCGCCGGTTGAGAGCTGCTAACCTTCGGATCAATGCAGAAAAATGCCATTTTTTCCAAACCAAACTTAAATACCTTGGCCATGTAGTCACTGACAAAGGAATACACACTGATCCCGAAAAAATCGCAGCAATTCAAGAGCTTCGACCACCCAGTACGATCAAAGAAGTACAGAGTTTCTTAGGGGTGGCATCATGGTATCGCCGTTTCATTCCAGGCTTTACCGAAAAAGCCAAACCATTATACAGCGTGATCAAAAAGGGCAAAAAATTCCAGTGGAACCAAGAACAACAAACAGCCTTCGAAGAATTCAAGCAGCTTTTAACAGAAGCACCCGTCCTAGCATGTCCGGATTTTGAAAAGACGTTTACGCTGCAGACAGATGCCAGCGACTACGGCCTAGGAGCAGTCCTTACGCAAGAAGAGGATGGAGAAGAAAGGGTTATTGCCTACGCCAGCCGGAAACTCAAAGACGCCGAACGAAACTACTCGGCAACAGAAAAGGAATGTTTGGCCATATTATGGGGCATCCGTAAGATGAAAATGTACCTAGAGGGGTACCACTTCATCGTTATCACGGACCATTTGGCATTAAAGTGGCTGCATTCCATCGAAAGTCCGTCCGGACGTATCGCTAGGTGGGCTCTGGAACTCCAGCCCTATTCTTTTGAAGTACAATATCGCAAGGGGAAATTAAACGCAGTAGCAGATGCCTTGTCTCGACAACCAGTGGAGACCATATGTAGCATAGCACTGCAGGATGAGCAAAGATGTACCTGGATGGAAAAGAAAATAATAGAAATTCAGAAAGATCCTCAGAATTTTCCCGACTTTACCATCCAAGAAGGCCAGCTATACAAACACATATCTCGTTTTAGCTCGGAAGAGGACTATCACCCATGGAAACTGTGCGTGGGCAAAAGTTGGCGAGACCGAGTCCTGAAAGAAAACCACGATAATCCCACAGCGGGCCATTTAGGGATACGCAAGACGCTCATCAGAATCATGAATCGTTACTATTGGCCGGGAATGCGTCGCGACATCATACAATACGTGAAAAGGTGTGAAAGCTGTCAACAATACAAAACGTCACAATTGCAGCAGGCCGGAAAAATGCTCACAAATATTCCGGCAGAACCGTTCGAAACTATTTGCACCGATTTCGTTGGTCCATTACCTCGGTCTTCACATGGTAATACCATGCTGCTAGTCTTTTTTGATCGATTTAGCAAATGGGTTGATATGATCCCGGTACGAAGCGCCACAACGGAAGCTGTGATTAAGGCATTTAGAGAACGCGTCATGACCCGAGGGGGAGTACCAAAAATCTTAATTTCCGACAATGGGGTACAGTTTACGAGTCGGAAATTTGAGCAATTTTTAAGAGACATGGGAATTCAACATCAGCGAACGGCACCCTACACGCCCCAAGAAAACCCCACAGAGCGAGCCAACCGAACCATTAAAACGATGATCGCACAGTATAGCGGAGAAAACCAGACCCGTTGGGATGAATTGTTACCAGAACTAAGCCTAGCAATAAACAGCAGCCCGTCCGAGTCCACAACATATAGCCCCGCTTACTTGATGTTCGGCCGAGAGCCACGACTTCCCGGAACTTTGTTTGACGAGCTAACATTGGGAACTGGACGTCCGAAGGAAGACGCGGAAAAGCGAAGAATAAGACTTAGAGAAACCATACAGTTGGTCCGACTAAATCTCGAGAAGGCAGCAGAAAAACAAGCTCACCACTACAATTTGCGTAAACGAGCTTGGAAACCTTCGATCGGAGACTTGGTCTGGGTGCGACAACACCCATTATCACGCGCCATAGACAAATTTGCCGCCAAACTGGCACCAAAATTCGATGGCCCATACAAAGTCTTGTCGTTTAAATCGCCAGTGATACTCTGCGTACAAAAGAGCAATGAAAGAACAATCAAAACCATTTACGTCGGAGAAGTCAAGCCGTTCTTTAGCGGCGATAAGAGTTCATAGAACTTTTCTCACGCAAAACCATGTTTTCTTTTCTCTTACCTTTACAGATGACGAACACTCTTTCCCCAAACACCAAATGGCAACAAAGCCTTAAGAGGTTCAGGGAGAGAACCGCCCGTTTGGAGGATGGCCGACCACGTGCAAAGAAGATTACCATGGTGCAGGCACTAGAGCTGGACCGACGGCCCAAGAAACAGAAGACCAACACCGCCAAGCCTGCTACATGTCACCTGGCACGATTAGAAGTCGCACCCAAAGGTTCCACGCCATTCGACAGAAGAACAGGGTCGAAATGTTCAACACAAGCAACCAAGATAGCAACACCAGCCCAGCGACGTCACACTTTGATAGAAAGCCCACCACACAAACCAAAGGTGACAACCGCTCAGGGGACCCTGGAAAAGAAGAAGACCTCGGAAAGTCCACCCCGTGAACCAAAGGTGGGGACCGCTCAGGGAACCCTGGGAAAAAAGAAAACAGCGGAACGTCCAAAACGTAAGCCAAAGGTGAAAACCGATCAAAAGATGCTGGAAAAGAAGACGACAACCAAGCTTGCCATACAGCCCTCGCCCAGACAGCACCAACCGCGGTTCCCTGCGTAGCTCGCACCCATCTCAACATCCGAAGCTGCACCGCCCGTCCTCCTCGCCTCACCACCAAGGATAAGAGCAATCAGTCCGATTCCAACAACCCCGGAGGTTGGTAAAACCGCAACGAATAAACCGCCCGTCCACCTTTCCACACCGCCAAGGGTAAAAGCAATCAGCCCTATACCAACAACCCCGGAGGTTGGTACAGCGGCCATGGGAAAACCGGTCACTCCGGGAAAAGGTTTATGCAACGACGCGGACTGGATGACATCACTAGGGGGAACCAGCTCGACCACGACGGAGCATTTAAAATCGTATGGCTCTCTAGAAGACGTCCTGGAGCTAGAAGAACCGGCAACATTCACAAGCATTCCGGCGTACATCCACGAGGTAATAAAGATGGAACAGACCAAGCGGCGACCATCGCGCCAGCTCCGGTTTACAAAGGAGTACGACGGGAGACGGTACAGCATCCGAATCGCCAGATCTGGATCGTATGACGTTGCCTGGCTAGCACCGGATGGTCGTACCGTCAAACTAAACTGAGGAGACTACCCAGGAATTTTGTTTTTTTTTTCTTTTGTTTTGCTTTCTAAACAAGGGGAAAGTGTGACGAAAATAAATTTACGTCACAACCAATATGTAAACATAGAATATAAAATAGAATTAATAAAATAAAAATGAATATAATATAATGTAAAAATGAATATAAAATTTGTAAATAATATTATTTAAAGGCCCCTAAGGCCAATTAGAGTCCGCTCCTGCGTTGAGCATTAATAACTTTATAATAGAAAATACATCACTACGCAACCATCTCCCCGCGCCACACTGCTCACCAAACACACCAGCACATCAACAAAAAGGAAAATAACCGAAACGCAGCCAACATAAGCATACATATACAACAACAAATAAAAACAACCAAACGTAGCCGACTGAGAAAAAATATCAATCCACACCTGCGCTAAGCACAACTGCAAAACATACCCCCAACACCCGCGCCATACATTGTCCACATATTGACAAAATATGTAACGGCAGAATCACGCCACAAAAAGACAAACGTCTGGCGTAAAAACAAAAAAAAAGTACTGCACCCAACACCCGCGCAATGCATTGTCTACATACTCGCGAAATGCGTAGCGGTGAAAGAACATCTGGCATAATAAAAAAAAAATATACACAAAGCAAAGCGCAGCATAGGAACATAGCAACAGTGCAGTCGCGACAGCAGCAAAAATGCGTAGCGGTAAACGAACATTTGGCATGATAAAAAAATGCATACAAAGCGCATAGCGACAGCGCAGTCGCGACAGCGAAAAACATAGCGACGACTGCGCAGTCGGGATAAGCCAAACCAAAGGCTTGCAAGCGACGCGACTGCAAATTTTTGGCGAAAGCAGAGGGCAGTGGGAGTATAAATAGACGCGCATTTTCTAAGGAAAGGCACTTAGTTCTGGAGCATCGACAGCAACACAACACACCGGACAGCAACAATTCAACGAAGAAAGGAAAAAAATAATTTATAAGCAACGCAACAGCAGCAGCAGCTAAGTAAATAACATTAAGAAAAAATATAATAAATATTAAGTATTGAAATTAAGAATAAAGTATCCTGTATAATATAAAAATAAAATAATCCTTATTTTATTTAGCTAGGATATTCCTCACAAGGATAAAGTATATGTTTGTTATCCTGAAGACGCAATACGTCTGCAGGGATTGGAAATATATATTTTGTCAACGCATAAAGTAGATATTTTTTCTCCTGAAGACGCAATACGTCTGCAAGGATTAGAAATATTTAATTTTTGTCAACGCACAGGAATACATGTATTTGTTGCTCTGAAGACGCAATACGACTGCAGGAGCTGCAAATATATGTATTTCACAAAAAACTGCGAATATATCTAAATCCTGAAGACGCAATACGTCTGCAAGGATCGAGATAGGCAGATCTCCGTAAGAATATATGTATAGTGGTTATCCTGAAGACGCAATACGTCTGCAGGGATTGCAGCTATAGATATATTCTATCCCTAAGACGCAATACGTCTGAAAGGACAAAAAAATATACACGTATCCCTAAGACGCAATACGTCTGAAAGGACTACAGGTATATTTGGAGATTCCGCCAAAGCAGAGTGCGCTCCAGAGGAATAGACTAGAAATTTATTCTGAAAATAACACCGCCGGTGGTCGCTAAAAAAAATAATTTTTGTGACAGAACGCCTGGGCATCCGACGAGGTCAATACTAAAGTCAATAATAAAACGCATCGCAACAGACAGACGGACATGGCTAGATCGATTTGTCTTTTCGAGCTGATCAAGAACATATATACTTTATGGGGTCTACGACATCTCTTTCAATGCATTATTAACTTTCAGACAAATTGAATATACCCTTCGCACTAAGTGTGCCGGGTATAACAAGTAGCTCTGCGTTATTGTTCTTGCCGGGTGTTCCAATCTTAAGATTAAATCTGAGTTGATCTTTGTTAAACGCTTTCAATGATCTAAAAATATAACCGTCATACCTGATACAAACTTGTCGTGACTGTCTGTTTTCAAGTTACTAAGCTGACTACACATGAAATTCTTTGAAGTATGTAAAAGGTCACAACTTAATAACCTAAATATATTTTTTTTATTTTTATATAAACCCTTTTATATTTCTCAATAAAAATTAACCAAAATATTTTGGCCTTGAAATGATACAAAAAAGAGTTTATAAGTTTTGTTGTAGAACGAAAATATTTACTCAGCTTAAAACAGACAAAAACAAAAATATTAAATAAAAAGCAAAATACTTAAAAAAAATCAAGTTTTTATAAATCTTTTTTCTTGTTTTTTAGAAAATACTTAAGAAAAATGCTAAAGAATTTGCTACATTCTTTGGAAATTATATTTCAACAACTTTCATACACGAACGCACACACACACATAGCAATGTGTAGCAACACTTTTAATGTTACGCATACGCCGCATGAGCCCGGCAGCAAGAAAAAAGAAAAGATGAAAAAAATAAATAAATGCTTGCAAATAAAATAAAATAAAAAAAAAAACAATTTTTTTAATTTTTAATGAGCTACTTAAATAAATGTAAAAATAATAAGGGTTTCCTTCTACTATGCTGCATATAGCAGCCACTGAAATATTTAAGATGAATTCGAAATTAAAAAAAAAAAGATAAAACAAAAAATAAATAAAATGTAAAATATTTTTAATACCAAAAAAAAAAAAAAATATCTGAAACATTAATATATAAATTTGAAATTTTTGTATTTTTTCCCCTACCTAATTTACAGCTAAATGGAATGTTAATTTTGTTTTGAAAGTAGTCTTGTAACGCGCGGAAGCAGTAGTCTCCAGAAAATATTATATAAAACCTACATAAAAAATGCATAATAACAAGATGAAATTTTCATTAAGTAGGAATACAATTCAGAAATTATGATAAGGCTTAACGAAATTCTGTTTTATGAGTTTTTTAAAAATCACTAATAAAATGCTGAAGTGTATTGAGTTCTCGTTTCTAACAAACTTCATCAAATATAAAAGTACTTTTGTGTTATTTTGTTTCATTCTTTTACATTTATTGTATTTCTTTGTTCTGTGCAATCGCGAAATAAGTAAAAGAAATTAAATTTGTCAAGAGTTTCTGTAAAAAAAAACAAGAAAAAACGTTAACTTCGGTAGAACTGAAGCTTAAATACCCGTCACACGAATCTTTAAAGAGTTTATGTGTAATAATCAGTGGTCACCCAAGTTTACACACAATATTAATTTCAAATTTTGAGCTAAAAATACAGATATGTATAACAACATATTCCTCGAAATTATCTGGTATGGGCGGTAAGTTTGTTTGCAAGAAACACCTAAAAATGGGCGTGGCACCATGATATTGGAAGAGTTTTTACCCAATATGGAGTAAATTCATGAATAAATAATAACCATTTTCATACAAAAATTTGAAAATGGGCGGAAAGTTTGTTTGGGGGCTATACCAAAAAATGGGCGTGGTACATCTGATTTGACATTGGATGACATTAGAATGTTTTTAGCCAAATTGGAGTGAATATATGCATAAATAGTTAGTATTTTTATACAAAAAATCGGAAAAATAGAAAAAAACGGAAAGTTTATATGGGGCTATGCCTGAAAGAGGGCGTGGCATCATGGTTTTAATACTGGATGACAAAAGAAATGTTTTTTACCCAATTGGGAGCGAATAAATTCATAAATAATTAGTATTTTTATACAAAAAATAAAAAAAACGGTAAGTTTGTATGGGGGCTATACCTAAAAATGGGCGTGGCACTCTCATTCTCAAACCTAATATAGTCGTTGCCGAGAAAAGCTTAAGTTCCAAATTTCAGCTTAATATCTTTATATCTTCAACAAAAAAGATGCCTAGAAATATACAGACAGACAAACGGACATGGCTAGATCGATTCGTCTCGTCGAGCTGATCAAGAATATATATACTTTATAGGGTCTAAGATGTCTCCTTTAATGCGTTACAAACTTTCTGACAAACTGAATATACCCTTCACACTATGTGTGGCGGGTATAAAAATAAAAAAAATAAAATTAGAAGGCACACTCGCTGCCCGTGTTTAGGGTAAAGCACTTCAAAGCTAAGACAAATGTTACCCAAAAAAAAAAAACTTTACAGAGTTTGATTTAATTTTTGATATAATTTTTTTTTTTTAAGTAAAGCTTAGAACAAATAAGTTATCAACAAAAGCTTGTTCCAACACGCTGCAACTCTTAGGCCTATTTTTAAGGTAGCCTCAAAGGCATATAAATATACAAACCAACCTATACACTAACCATAAATTCTATCCATAGCCTTAGCCTTAGTAGTAACCATTCCCATAACTATAAGCATAGCCGTAATCTTAACTATTATATTAACGTAATCCTAACCCCAACCTTAACCCAATCCTTAAACCCTAACATTAACCCTACTCTTAACGCTAGATTTAACCCCAACCTTAACCCTAGCCTTAAGTCTAGCATTAACCCTACACTTAACCGTAAATTTAACCCTAACCCTAATATAAACCTTAACTTTAACCCTAACCCTAACCCGAAAAATAACCAAAACCGTAATCTCTAAGTCCTAAACCTTAAATCCAGAACCAAAACACTAACCATTAACCTCAACCTCAAAAATATGTTCATTGCTAACCATTAACCCTAGCTTTGACTAGAAACCGTATATTTAACCCTTAGCCTTACCCTTACCAAAACCTTAAACCACTTAAACCTAACCAAGAACATTCTTCCCAAAACTTTACTTTAACTGAACTGCGAACATAATCTTTAACTCAAACGGAAACTATGACCTTAAAACCTTGTCATAACTTTAACTTGCACCTTAACCCTAAACCATAACATAACTCCCAAACCCTGACTCTAACAAACTCCATTAATTAAAATTAAAATTAACCTTGACTCTAAAAATCTAACCTTAAAGTTCCATCCCTGAACTTAAAACCAAACACCGAACACTGACTCCAAAACAAACCTTTGAAATAAAAATTCCAGCACAAAAATGATTTTTAAATTCTATAATATTCTAAAGACAAATACCTTAGCCAATACAGAAATAAATAATTTTAAACCCTAAGCACTTACCTTACATTCCATAAATTTAAGCACCCCAAACTTAGAAACCCTAATCTTAAACACTTTAATGTGAATATTTTATACAGACATATTAACTTTCAAACCCCAAAGCCTATTCCGCAAATTGTTAAAATTAACGCAAAACCTTAACCTAGACAGTTTCCAAACATTAAGCCTAAACATTATCTTAAAAATCAACTTTTACCTACTAGTCTGTTCTTGGTTCCTTTACAACACTTTAAATTTCATGAATGTGGTGTAATTATATAGAATGTGGTGTGTTTCCGCTTACACACTTACTCACCATAGATTGTGTTGAAACTCACCATTGTTATTTTTTTCACATTTTATGTAGTGTGCAAATAAAAAGAAAAAACATATTTGTTTCGTTTTTATTTGCTTAGTCTTGCGGCAAATTACAAAAATACAAAATCATAGCACAATAAACAACAAGGAAAAATGTTAAATTCGGTAGAACCAAATCATAAATACCCATCACATAAATTTTGAAATAGTTTGTGTGTGATCATCAGTGTCTTAGTTAGAACTTTGAGATGGGTTGGTTGGGGATCAATGGTCTTATTCGACTCAAGTTTATGCATTTAATTTTATGAGTATGAATCTGATTAAAATATCAAAAGAAATCAAGACAATAGTTAACCCAATAATCAATACCAATATCAATAATCAATATCAATAAAAAGGTAATATATAGAATTTAACGTTCCCTTAAATTATCCTAAAATTGTCATGACAGTTAGTGGAATGGGTCTACAGGGAAAACCACGGTAAAAAAAACACGACGAATACATTACCTCACAGTTGATGTGGAAATGTGTGCATATCATCTTTAATGTGACTCTTAGAATCGAGATATCTCAGGAATGGTAACTGTTAGGAAAAAAAAAATCATGAAGACCCATTTTTGTAGAGAAATTTAAGATCTGCAACTTGCTTTGATGTTTTTTTTTTTTTTTTATAAAACTTACCGTTTTTGAGAAAAATCGAAAAAAATCTTAAATTTTGACCTTTGACCGCGAATAACTTTTGTAGCACACATAGAATCGATAACCCAAACCTTAACCCTAGAATTTCCGACAAACTGAATATACCCGTTTACACTATGTATAATGGGTATAAAAAAAAAAAAAACTAAAACAATATCAAAAAACCTTAAACGCATTCAAGGCTATAACCAGTCTGACTGCCTAAACAGCTTTGATTTAATTACTTAATTACACTTTGATGGAGTTAAATGACAAATTAATTGAATGCTTCCATCAATATTCATCAAAGTCTTTTCATAAAGCAAAAAAAATGCAAATGATGAATTGAATTGTTACTGACAGACAGGCAGAGTGACAGACTGACAGGCAGACAGATAAGCAGATAGTACTAATTGCACGGAAATTGTAAGACAATACATATTAGAAATGCATATATATTTCGATATGATCAGCTATGACGTATTACTCTCTCTTTTTATTACGTATACGCCATGTGCCAGGCATTTGTTACTACAAGTATTTAGGTCAGAATATAGCGCAAATTTTTTTACCTTTTGCTTTTAGCTGTCATGTTTATTTTTATGCGATATATACGTATGTATGTATTTATTTATTTATGTATGTGTGGGTGTTTGTACATACAAAAAGTATGTTAGTAGGACACAGCCGTAACACAAATGCCAACGCTGCCAACGCCGCCGCCGCCACAGCAAGTCATAAGTCAGCATTTGCAGTGACGTCACAGCTATTTTGAGCGTCTTTAATTGATGCAATGCAATGCATTTGAGGCAACAACAACAACAACAGCAGCAGTAGAGTCTGCTATTTTTTCGCTTTTTTGTTATACGCCATACAGCAGCTTTCTAACTCTTTGCGTTAGTCTATTTTAGGACTCTAATATAGCTGTGCGGCGTATTCTATTAGCAATTCGATTTGATTTCTCTGTTACTAGAATTCTCAATGCCTATTCAATTATTTTTTAACTTATATGCTGCGCTCTTGCATTTGTTGCTCTTAAAATAAATTTATACTCTCTTTTTGCACGCTGTTAATATTTTTCTCTTTTAAGCATTTTTAACAGCTGCTGTTGCACTCTCATTGCATATACATACGCCCTGTTGTATGCTACAAAAAAAAACGTCATATATACCTTATAGTATATGTTATGCATGTTAAGCGTTTTTTTGTCATATACAAACAGACACATGCATATACATATATAAATATTTCTATACATATGCACATATATACATATTTACATTTTCTTTGCATTTCATATCGTTTATTGCGCTCATTCGTAGTTCGTCGAACTTTGGCGTTGACTTTACGCCAATAAGTATGCAACAAAATGTGCTAGACGCAACGCTTGTCGTCATTGTCATTTGCTGTAACTATTTTAATGTTTGTACTTACCATGTATAGACATATACTCGTATGTGTGTATACATTTATAGAGTAGATTCAATATATTTGAAACGCATCTGTAAACTATTACAAACTAATTTAAA
>JAEIFJ010001581.1:17500-73375 GCA_018903435.1 Leucophenga varia
ACTGAATGCAATTATCTATTTTATTATATTTAATTAATATTATAATTAATTAATAATAAATATTTAAAATTATTTTATAACAATAATAAAGTCAGTCTCAATTTGTTACAAAATGACATATTTAATGACATTATTTGTTAAAAGTTTTATTTTTTTTTTTTTTATTATTATTTTAAACTTTATTTTATTTTTTTTTTTTTTTATTATTATTTTAAACTTTATTTTATTTTTTTTTTTTTTTATACATTATTACTTGTATATAATAAATTCTTAATTTTGTTTGCTTTATTTTATTTTATATATATTTTTAAGCATTGGGTGAAATAAATAATTTATATATATTTTAATGTATTAAATTATAAAATAAAAAGTACAGATACACCTTGAATGAAACTGAAGCTTCTATGCTCATCTAAAGAAATTTTAATTAGAAAATGCTAATTACATAATAAGTATTTCAACAAAAAAAAGCTTAGATATTGTGTAAAATGCTGAGTTCCAAATTGTTAAACCTTTTATCGACCTTTCTAGATTTTTATGTTCACCAAAAATTATGCATCAAAATAGAAAAAATATCAAAAAACACAGCAAAATATTACTCGTAAGAAGATGAGTAAAATGATAAGTATTAAAGCTTCGTTCATATATTTTCTTGTATTCATAATTGCATAATTGCTCAAAAAATTTTTCAAAACTTTTGGAAATTTAAAACAAAACTTAAAAATTCTTGTAATACTTTTCTTTTAATTTTGCATAATTATTTTTTTTTTTAATGAAATTCACTACAACTTTCTTCTTGAAGCTGTGCAACTATGCCATTAATAATTTAACTACAAGTTAATGACGCTAAATATTTAAAAGTTATGTTTTAGTTTCTTTTATTTTTTTCAATCTTAAACGAGCCTCATAAAAAACTTTAGTGAATTTCTCTTTTTTTTTTTTTTTTGGTTCTAAAATCTTTTTTTTATTTATTTTTTTTTTTAATTTAATTTTTAATGCTTCTTTACTTGTTTAGACGTTAACTTTCGTTTGAAATCTTATAAACTACAATATGTCATAGGTTTTCTTCTATAATTTTAATACCGGCAGGGATCTTGTTATATATAGTATGTATGTATATATGCAATATTATGTAAGTGTATATATTTATTTAATTTTATTTACCATATAGCGTTTACGTTAACATTCAGTTGCATTATTCAATAATTTTTTTTTTGTAGACTTTACTCGTTTAAAAACGAGTTTTATAATGAAGAAAAGCCAAATGTTTCTGAAAAAAAGATAAATAAAAAATTTAACAAAAAATAAAAAATTAAATAAAAATTCAAAATCAAATAAAAATAAAATCAAAATTAAAAATTAAACATTAAATTACAAATAAAAAAATATCAAATAAAAATTTTTTAAAAAATTATTTAAAATTAAAAAAAATTATATAAAATTAAAAATTTCATTTAAATATAATATACAAAAATTTAAAAAAAATTAATTAAAATAAATTAAAATAAATAAAACGTAATCCAAATAAAAAAATTATTAAATAAATGGGAAAGAAAAATAAAAATTAAAAAAAAAAACGATCTGGATAAATAGTTTATTTTTTTAATAAAATATTTTTTTTTTCGAAAATTTGTACATAACTGTAACATTTTTCTGATTATTATAAATTCAGATTAAAATTAACAATAAAATAAATATGAAAAATTTAATATCAAAATAAAAATATAAATAAAAATTAAATCATATAAAAAATTTAAAAAAAACTATTAAAAATTAAAAAAAAAAATCAAATTAAAGAAACTAAAAAATTAATTAAAATAAATAAAAAGTAAACCAAAAAAGAATTATTAAATATATATGAAAGAAAAAGAAAAATTAAATAAATTAAGATTTAAATAAAATTTAAAAAAAACGATCTGGATAGTTTATTTTTATAATAAAATATTTTTATTTTTAGAAAATCTTGTACATAACTGTAACATTTTTCAAATTATTATAAATTTAGATTAAAATTAACAATATAATAAAAAATAAAATTAAAAATTAAATATTAAATTAAAAATAAAAATTTAATCATATAAAAAATTTAAAAAAAAATTATTTTTAAATTACAAAATAATTATTTAAAAATAAAAAAATCAAATTAAAGAAATTTAAAAAATTAATAAAAATAAACAAATTAATAAAAAGTAAACCAAAAAGATTATTATTAAAAAACATATTAAAGAAAAATAAAAATTAAATAAATTAAGATTTAAATAAAATTTTAAAAAAATTATCTGAATAAATATTTTTATTTTATAATCAGCCGGGCTCGCATTTTCGAAATCACTAAAATTTTGTGATTTACTTTTAAAATGAAAATTTTCGTGCTCTGACAATCGCAAAACGAAAAATTTGTTCGTTTTTCAATCGGTTACATTTGACCGATTTATTTTTATCGGTACGTTCGATAATCGATACATGTGTAACTATTTATTAATGCCGAATTTCCACTGAGCCGCGTTTTGTTATCGCGTTAACAATTTATCGGAAAACGCGGAACGGTGTTTCCATTACGTTTTAGCGTTAGTGTTCGAGTTAAAACAGCTGATTTTGTTTGTTATGTAGTAAAAAAAATTGTACAGGTTAAAAGAACTTTTTTTTTTGAAAGGCTGATTTTTAATATAACGAATGGATGTAGGTGTTGTTCCTTTAGTAACTGCTGTCCAATACGAGCATGATAAGGTAATCCGTCATTTGAATATATGCAGCAGAAGCTTTTATGTAAATGTTTATTTTTTGCGGTTACTTTGTCAGCTGCTTTCATAAGTATGCGCAACTTACGATTGCCAAATAATTCGAACCGATAAGAGAAATCGGTTTGAAATCGGTGTGAAATCGGTTTGAACGCGTGTTATCGAAAGTCGCGTTCAAAATTAACGCGACTTTTTCCCATACCTAACTGCCTATCTCTTTTGTATACGATTTAACGCGAGTTTGTCGAGTTTTTAACGCTTACGCGGAACGCTGCCTAATGGAAACGGGGCCTAAAATGTAAATAAACAATTTTTTCCAAAAAATTATTGGAAAAGTAAATAATTTGTTATAACAAATCGGATTAACCGATATTTAAAAAATCGATAATAAAAAGTTTCGAATTTCGTAGCACTTAGAAATGAAATCACGTAATTTGATTGAAAAAGCAAAACGGAAAAGTAAGTGAAAATGAGAGCCTGGCTGAATAAATAATTTTATTTTTCGAAAATTCTGTACATAACTGTACATGTTTCAGATTATTACAAATTCAGATTATTGGAACACAGCTTTTCAACAAGGCTTAATTGCTAACAGCCGTGTGCTTTATTTCACTTACACAAAATTTTGATCAACAATTAAATTATTTAATAAAATTAATATTAAAATTTTAAAATTAGCGTCATTTGAATTTGAATTTTGAATTTTTTAATAAATTTTAAAAAATTATGACTTCCACTTTCGATCAAATTTTTCGAAAGTGAAATTAAGAACACGACTATATGTAAATATTTTTTTTTTTTTGTTTTTTTTTTTTTTTATTTTTTTAAGTTTATCTACCATTTTTGTTTATTTAAATTGAAATTCATGATTTATTGAAAACTTTTTGAAGCCATTTGGCCTATTGACTTATATATATATTTTTGTATGCATGTATGTTTGTATATATATGTATGTATATGTATAATATGCATGTTTCTAATTATATATGTATGCTTGTGTGCGTTTTTGAGCAATTTTTAATTCGTTTAATCAAAGATTTTATTTCATATTTTTCTATTTTTTAACCTTTTTCCTTACAAATATTACGTTTATTTGTTGTTAATGTACTAAAAATAGGTAGTCAAATATCTTGTGCATTTAAAATAGCATCGCCATTTTGTTGTTGTTGCTGTTGTTGTAATAGTTTTCCTCATCTGTATCAGTTACAGTAACTGTGACAATGTTACTCACCAATGTCTCAGTTGCTGTTATATTTGCTTCATTATCTTGTATAACTTCGATTGTCCTTTGTTCATTTTTAAGCAGTCCTGTAGTAGCCGAAGTACCGGCATTTGTATTCGTTGTTGTAGTTGTTGTTATAGTTGTTGTTGTTGTATTATTTGCATCAATATTAAATTGACGACTTATTTCCTGATCAATAGCTTCCGCATCTTCTGGATAACGCTCAGAACAGAATATTGCACCAGCTTTAAGTAATTTTAATAAATTAAGCCGATCTTCGGCATTTCGTTTGGCGCAGAGCGGTCTGTATTAATTACAAAAAAAAATAAATGTTTTTTGTTTTATATTTTATTTTTTAATATTTTAATTTATTAAAAAAAAATTACACAAGAAATTCATGCAAAATAGTTTTAAATTATGTAAAAAAAAATATTAATAGAGACATAGATGAAGTATGGTGTGCAGTCATTTTGCAGTTTTAATATAAATTGAATATTTTTATTTTTTTTTTTTTTGTGTACCAATTTACATCTGGGCCTCAGCCCTAACCTGCCTGAATCCTTTAATTGTTCCATAAATTCCTTTCCTGTTATATCGACCAATGAATTTGGATCCATATTCGATAATGAATCCAAATCAGCATCATTCATAACCGAAACATTACAAAGATTATTTTGTAGTTGTCCAACAAGTTGTTTAATACGTGCAGTTTCGGTTGCAGCATCGGTTGTGTCACCATTTTCATTGCGATGACTTGTTATTGTTACGTAATTAGTAGGCTAAAAAGTAAGAATAAGCGTAAATGTACAGCAGACTTTTAACAAAAACCGCAAAAATATTTGTATAAAAAATGCCGAACGAGTGTGTCATGAACTGCTTTAGAGATTTGAATAAGGTACGGTTTGTAAATCACAAATAAAATACATTTTAGATACACTCAATGTGTTCACACTCACAAGAAAGGGTATGATAAACTGAAAAACACACCCGATAAATAAATATATTTAAAATCACCATATGGTGAATTACATTAGGTTGTGTTGACTCCAATAAATGTATTTAAAATCACCATATTGTGAATTACATTTAATTGTATTGTCTCCAAGAATATCTTAAGCCAATTACTGAAAAATAAATGTATTTAAATTCACCAAATGGTAAATTACATTAAGTTGTGGTGACTCCAATAAATGTATGTAAAATCACCATATGGTAGGTTGCCTTAAGTTGTGGTGATTATAAGAATATCTTACGCTAACTACTGAATAAAAAAATGTATTTAAAATCACCATATGGTAAATCACATTAAGTTGTGGTGACTCCAAGAATATCTAAAGCTAATTACTGAACAATAAATGTATTTAAAATCACCATATGGTGAATTACATTAAGTTGTAGTGACTATAAGAATATCTTAAGCCAATTACTGCACAATAAATGTATTTAAAATCACCATATGGTGAATTTCCATAAGTTGTGGTGACTCCAAGAATATCATAAGCGAATTACTGAACAATAAATGCATTTAAAATTACCATTTGGTGAATTACATTAAGTTGTGGTGACTTCAAGAATATCTTAAGCCTTACTGAACTACAAATGCATTTAAAATCACCATATGGTGAATTACATTAAGTTGTGTGACTCCAAGAATATCTTAAGCCAATTACTGAACAATAAATGCATTTAAAATCACCATATGGTGAATTACATTAAGTTGTGGTGACTCCAAGAATATCTTAAGCGAATTACTGAACAATAAATGCATTTAAAATCACCATATGGTGAATTACATTAAATTGTGGCGACTCCAAGAATATCTCAAGCTAATTACTGAACAATAAATGTATTTAAAATCACCATATGGTGAATTACATTAAGTTGTGGTGACTCCAAGAATATCTTAAGGCAATTTCTGAACAATAAATGCATTTAAAATCACCATATGGTGAATTACATTAAATTGTGTTGACTCCAAGAATATCTTAAGTCAATTACTGAAAAAAATGTATTTAAATTCACCATATGGTGAAATAGATTAAGCTGTGGTGACTCAAGAATATCTTAAGCGAATTACTGAACAATAAATGAATTTAAAATCACCGTATGGTGAATTACATTAAATTGTGTTGACTCAAGAATATCTTAAGCCAAACACCGATTCAGGAATAAACAAAGATATTCAATTTAATTCATAGTGGTCTTTTTTTCGTTTAAAAAAAAAAGTATTTTTATTTAATTTTAAAACACATTCGACGACTCGCTAAATGTCTAAATCTCATTAATACACACAACTTCAACTGTTTAAAAACCATTAAAGCTGCATGACAAATTCAATTTCGCTTAGAGCATCATATATCCTATATGACTTAATTTAACTGGAATTATTCAATTATGGCATTTCATAATTCTTTTTCATATGACATACGCCATAAAGTAGGCAATAGAAATCAAAAGTTTGTTATGAGTTAGAAGATGAAGAGGAAGAGGAAGAAGAGTAAAAACAAGATGTCATTGTTTTTATACGAACTTTAAATCTAATTACAATCAAACAGTGCGCAAATATAATTTCCTTGAAAAGAATAAAAGATATAGCAAAATTGTGTGAATAAAAGTTGAAAAACTTTTTTTTTTATTTATTTTTTTCTCGTTTAAAAAGAGACAAAAAGTCGTTGCAGATATAAATCAAGTAGACAAACAGGCACAGCGAAGCAGACAAACTTACAAAAAGAACAGGACTGAAAAAGAAAAAATGGTTACCATATGAGCTCGTTGCAAACTGGGTGTACGGATGTAAACTGTCATTGGGGCAAATAGAGCGCAAAGGAAACATAACGGAAGTAAGTTGTGTAAGTAAAAATTGTGTATTGTTTGGCAAAGGCATGCAAGGAGCAGTCAGAGATTGGAGGTGGGAATTTACAAGACGTTTTTTTTTTTTTATAATAATTTATTTTATTAGATGCACCTAAGAGTAGTGACGTCATAGAAACTTTTTTTGTTTAGATTTTTTTTTCATAAACTTTAAAAACTCCTGCAACAGCTGATTTTACACTAAACAGCTGATTTCCTTTTTTATTTGCGACATAGTTTTTCGGTAATTAGGATTTGGAGTATTTTCTTTTGGGACATCGTCTTTTGTGACATTGCATCTTGGGACATTGTCTTTTGGGACATTGTCTTTTGGGACATTGTCTTTTAGAACATTGTCTCTATTTTTTTTGGACATTTGGTACATTTGGAACATTGATTTTGTCTTTTTTTGGACATTGACTCATGGGACATTGTCTTATGGGACATTGTCTTTTTGGGACATTATCTTTTGGCACTTTTATATTTTTGGGGTATTGCCTTTTGGGACAATGTATTTAGGACATTGTCTTTTGGGACATTGTCTTTTCAGCTGTCTTTTGGGACATTGTCTTTTGGGACATTGTCATTTGTGGACAATATCTTATGAGGCATTGTCCTTTAGGACATTGTTTTTCGGGACATTGGCTTTTGGGACATTATTTTTTGGGACATTATCTTTTGGGACATTATATTTTGGGACATTGCCTTTTGGAAAATTGCCTTTTGGGGTATTTTTTTTTTTTTTTTTTTTGTTGGAACAATGTTTTTCGAGATATTTTTTTTGTTTAAGCTTTTTAAAACATGTATATAAACTCACATCAATCCAATGTTCTCCTGGAAAAACTGCAATCAATTCAGTATTTTCATCTAACGTACGAAAATATTCCTCATCATCAATTTCCGTTCCATCAGAATCCAAATGTATTGTTGGTAATTGCTCGATTTTTCCAAACTTTTCAGCAACTTTTAAGCGTATTTCTTCGAGCGTAGCGGCGCAAACGGCTTTTTTTTTATATTTCGAGTGACATCATTGACCTGAAAAAAAAAGGAAAATTGAAAAAGCGAAAAAATGAAAATAGTGCATACACACACTTCCTCCGCAATAAAAAAAAAGGAAAAACTAAAACGCAAAAAAATTAAAATCAAACAGAATAATGAATTAAAAGCTAAAGCAAGTAAGTAATAACATGGAAACACACAAACAACATAAGCGAACATTTTCCTCTTTTTTTTATGTTTATTTAGGCATGAAAAGCGTACACGTGTACTCCTATTCCTTTACTCTTTTGAATTTTTTTTTTTTCAAGCAAAACTCTTAGCGTTACCCTAGCTTAAAGTAGTTGAAAACCATGCATATACGCGCCATTGCGTTTCAAAAGCTTTCGCGTTAGTATTACATGCTTGAATTGTATTTCATTTGTGTGAGTGTGGGTAAGTGTGGGTCTGTGTGTGTATTTATTTATGTAGCAGCTTATTGTTTGCTTCGAGTTGTAAAGCAAAAACAAAACTGCGGGAAAAAATTATTCAAAATAAAAAATATTTACATACATGGAAAATCAGACAAATGAATGAGGAAAATTGTTGCAAATTATACGGGCGCTATATTGTAATGCTGAAATGGACTAGAAAAGGAATTTAATAGAACATAATTTATGTGTACAGCCAAAACAAAAAATTATTGAAAATTTAAAACGCTGAAAACTAATATTATTTTTTTTTTTATATATATAAATTTGCATTGTGAAAAACTTAACAACGAATTAGGTAGAAGGAAAAGTAAGTTAAGCAAACAGCAACATCAGACCTATTAAGCTGAGTTTAATTCAAATTTTAATTGAATTCATTCAGAAAAAATTAAAGTTTTCATACAAAAATTCGAAAATGGGCGGTAAATTTGTATGGGGGCTATACCTAAAATGGGCGTGGCGTCTTGGTTTGGACCCTGGATGATAAAAGAAATTTTTTTATACAATTGGAAGCGAGTACATTCATAAATAATTTCTATTTTTAAACAAAAAATCGAAAAAAAATTGATAAATTTGTATGGGGGCTATACCTAAAAATGGGCGTGGCACTCTCATTTTCGAACTTAACCTAGTCGTTGCCGAGAAAAATTTCAGTTCAATATCTTTGAAACTAAGCGAATGAATCGCATAGCAACAAACAGACGGACAGACAAACAGATGGACATGGCTAGATCGATTCGTCTCATCGAGCTGATCAAGAATATATATACTTTATGGGGTCTCCGATGCCTCCTTCAATGCGTTACAAACTTTGGGACAAACTGAATATACCCGTTTACACTATGTGTAACGGGTATAAAAAAGGAAAAACGTTAAATTTGATGTATTGGAAGCTCAAATACCCGTCACACGAATCTTGGAATAATTTGTTTATGATCATCAGTGACTTAGGTAATATTTTGAGAAGGCATGAGTGAAGTCAATGATCCAATATAACTCAAGATTAGACACAAGAATATCGTAAGCCAATTACTGAACTATAAATGTATTTAAAATCACCATATGGTGAAATAGATTAAGCTGTGGTGACTCCAAGAAAGCCTTAAGCCAAAAACTGAACAATAAATGTATTTAAAATCACCATATGATGAATTACATTAAGTTGTGGTGACTCCAAGAATATCTCAAGCTAATTACTTAACAATAAATGTATTTAAAATCACCATATGATGAATTACATTAAGTTGTGGTGACGCCAAGAATATCTCAAGCTAATTACTGAACAATAAATGTATTTAAAATCACCATATGGTGAATTACATTAAATTGTGTTGACTCCAAGAATACCTTAAGCTAATTACTGAACAATAAATGTATTGAAAATCACCATATGGTGAATTACATTAAGTTGTGGTGACTCAAAAGAATACCTTAAGCCATTACTGAACAATAAATGTATTTAAAATCACCATATGGTGAATTACATTAAGTTGTGGTGACTCCAAGAATATCTCAAGCTAATTACTGAACAAAAATGTATTTAAAATCACCATATGGTGAATTACATTAAGTTGTGGTGACTCCAAGAATATCTCAAGCTAATTACTGAACAATAAATGTATTTAAAATCACCATATGATGAATTACAATAAGTTTGTTGACTCCAAGAATATCTTAAGCGAATTACTGAACAATAAATGCATTTAAAATAACCATATGGTGAATTACATTAAGTTGTGGTGACTATAAGAATAACTTAAGCCAATTACTGCACAATAAATGTATTTAAAATCACCATATGGTGAATTACATTAAGTTTGTTGACTCCAAGAATATTTTAAGCCAATTAACTTTTCAAGAATATACAAAGATTTCCAATTTAATTTAAAGCGGTCTTTTGTTCGTTAAAAAAAAATACTTTTTTTTATTTAAAAACACATTCGACGACTCGCTAAATGTCTTAATCTCATTAATGCACACAGCTCCAACTGTTTAAAAACCATTAAAGCTGCATGACAAATTATTCACTTTGAGAACATCATATATCCTATATGACTTAATTTAACTGGAATTATTCAATTATGGCTTTTCATAATTCTTTTTCATATGACATACGCCATAAAGTAGGCAATAGAAATCAAAAGTTTGTTATGAGTTAGAAGATAAAGAGGAAGAAGAGTAAAAACAAGATGTCATTGTTTTTATACAAACATTAACTTGGAATAATTTATTTATGATCATCAGTGACTTAGGTAATATTTTGAGAAGGCATGAGTGAAAGTCAATGATTCAATACAATCCAAGTTTAGACACAAAAATGTCATGAATTGTTCATGTCAATTGGTGATTCCAATCCTGCGTTTTTGTTTTTCAAAAGCTGATCGTCGCCGATTTGTTCCACGTTTCGCTCGTAGAAATTATTTTCTGACTTTCTGGACAACGCCTAAACATAAAAATTCATTGAAAAAAATTGCAATTGTATAATATCCGTTTTCAAACCACAACGAAAGCTATTAAAGCAATTTAAGCAAATCACAGCACCTCAACTGTGCCTAATATTTGTGGTACAATTTCATTCAGATGTCATTAAATGCAAATCAACGAAGCGCAGCATAATTAAGTTTAACTTGAACCAAACCAAAAGCCAACATGCCATAGTATAATTATGCTAAATTATGGAACAAGTTAACGTTTTTGGCAACGTTTGCAAAAATTTAACTTACCATAAACACATAAATTTTATTACGTAAATAAATACAATACAATAACAATAACAACGAAAACAACAATGTCAAATTTTCAAAATAATTTGAATGGAATTACGCATGGAATGCATTTTAAAATTTTTTTTAAGCGTAAAAATCTATTTGCTAGTGTTGGCAAAATTATTGATTTTTGAGTAGAAGTGATTTTAGTGACTGCGACTTGAAAATAACAGTGACTGCAATCACCATTCAATCGTTTTAATGGACCACGCATTCAGTGAATTGGACGTTTTGACGAATTAAGTGACCGTCAAATGTATCAACAAATTTTTACAGGTTCGGTGTTCAAGCGAATATGAACTATTCGCGAAGAGTGATAAAATCACCATAACATAATCGCAAATCACTACATTCCGACGTAGTGCGATTTTAAATCACAGTGAAAAAATCACCGAAAGTGATTTTTTTGTCAACACTATTATTTTATTAGGCATATGCAACTTTTTTGAATTTTATTATTTTTTTTTTTTTTTTTGATATTTTTTCATTACGCATACGACATGTTTATGTTGCTTAATATTAATTAAAGCAAAACAGTGGCTATTATCTGCTGTCAGCTGCCAAAAAATACATCATTAAAAAATAGAAAATACTAATTTAAATTATTACTAATAAGCCGCATTGTTTTGATGTAAAATACAAAAAAAATTTAGAAAACAAAATTTACATTTTAAAGAAATAAAGTTGTTACAATTTATCACTGCTGTAAAGGTTCGACATTGTTGTTGCAACATATTTGCATATTAAACTATTTTATATGAAAACCCAAAAGCATCAATATCAATTTTCATTTATTTTTTTATTTCAAGGAAAATATGTGACATTTGGATTGGTTACCAGGAGAGAGAGTACATAGTTTGATAGTTTGACAGATGCCAATTGACAGTTTGATATATTGTTGTCGTTGTTATTGCAGTACTCAATTGAATTGTGTTGTTTTTGTTTTTTTTTAAATTGATTTTTTTTAATAACTGCAGCTTAGCAGCATTCTTTTTTTTATGACTTTTCCGAAGTGGTACACCTGCTGTGATTTATTTCATGCACAATTTTAATTTATTAAATCGTGTCAAAAGCACAGCTATATGAGTATGTAGCATTGAGTATTTTAAAAGTTGCTACTGAAATCATTTATGAAGTATCAATAATCATGCATATAGTATAATAAAGGGTAATTTTTTAAGAGCTTGAGAACTTTAAAAAAAAAGAAACGCATAAAATTTGCAAAATCTCATCGGTTCTTATTTGAAACGTTAGATTGGTCCATGACATTTACTTTTTGAAGATAATTTCATTTAAATGTTGACCGCGGCTGCGTCTTAGGTGGTCAATTCGGAAAGTCCAATTTTGGGCAACCTTTTTCGAGCATTTCTGGCCATTTTGTGAATAGCCCGAATTTCTTCGGAAATGTTGTCTTCCAAAGCTGGAATAGTTGCTGGCTTATTTCTGTAGACTTTAGACTTGACGTAGCCCCACAAAAAATAGTCTAAAGGGCGTCAAATCGCATGATCTTGGTGGCTAACTTACCGGTCCATTTCTTGAGATGAATTGTTCTCCGAAGTTTTTTCTCCCAAAATGGCCATAGAATCGCGAGCTGTGTGGCATGTAGCGCCATCTTGTTGAAACCACATGTCAACCAAGTTCAGTTCTTCCATTTTTGGCAACAAAAGTTTGTTAGCATCGAACGATAGCGATCGCCATTCACCGTAACGTTGCGTCCAACAGCATCTTTTGAAAAATACGGTCCAATGATTCCACCAGCGTACAAACCACACCAAACAGTGCATTTTTCGGGATGCATGGGCAGTTCTTGAACGGCTTCTGGTTGCTCTTCACTCCAAATGCGGCAATTTTGCTTATTTACGTAGCCATCCAACCAGAAATGAGCCTCATCGCTGAACAAAATTTGTCGATAAAAAAGCGGATTTTCACATTTCGAACCGAACACTGATTTTGGTAATAAAATTCAA
This sequence comes from Leucophenga varia, assembly GCA_018903435.1. Classification (NCBI taxonomy): domain Eukaryota; kingdom Metazoa; phylum Arthropoda; class Insecta; order Diptera; family Drosophilidae; genus Leucophenga; species Leucophenga varia. Next base: position 30,509 of record JAEIFJ010001581.1, read on the forward strand.
TGATTTGCAAGCGTTGCTCGTTAGTAAGTCTATTCATGATGAAATGTCAAAGTATACTGAGCATCTTTCTCTTTGACACCTTGTCTGAATCCCGCGTGATCTGTCAAATACTAATGCATGAAAATCCTAACCTCAAAAAAATCACCCGTTATATGGCATAAAATTCAATATGAAAGCAGTGTTGCAACCGCTGTATTGAATATTTATATGATACAAATTATAAAAAAAAAAAAAATACAAGAATATAATAAGCGCTATTCAGAATTTATTAAATTTTAAGCATCAACACTTTTTCAGAAGCACTTCAATAATAGAGAGATTTAAAATAAATATAATAATAAAAAGAAAGAAGAAGAACTGTATTCTCCGATCAATAACGTCCCATTCCTAACTGGGAGTTTAAGATCTTGAAAAACAATCGCAAGATTGAAAGCTTCAATTGGCGTCAAAAAACACTAAATCCTGTATCCGCACTGGTTCAAATCCCTGGCTGATAAACAACTGTAGCACACCATCTACACTGAGCTTCAAACGATTACAGGTTTAATAAAAAGTAAGAAGTGTTTTTTTACCCAATTTGGAGTAAATAAATTCATAAATAATACCAATTTGTATTCAAAAATTGGAAAATTGGCGGTAAATTTGTGTGGGGGCTACACCTAAAAATGGGCGTGGTACTTTGTTGACATTTTATGTCATTAGAAGTGTTTTTATTCAATTTTGAGTGAATGCATATATAAATAATACCTATTTTTATACAAAAATTTGAAAATGGGCGGTAAATTTGTATGGGGTTATACCTAAGAATGGGCGTGGCACCTTTGTTTCGACTTTGGATGACATAAGAATAGTTTTTACCAAATTTGGAGTGAATACATGCTTAAATAATAAGTATTTTCATACAAAAATTCGAAAATTTTGGTAAGTATGGGGGTTGAACCTAAATATGGGCGTGGCAACTTGGTTTTAACATACAAAGTAGTCGTTGCCGAGAAAAGCATAAGTTCCAAATTTCGGAGTAATATCTATATATCTTCATCAAAAAAAATGTGAAGATATAAACAGACAGCCAGACAGACGGACATGGCTAAATCGATTCGTCTCATCGAGCTGATCAAGAATATATATACTCTATGGGGTCTCCGATGCCTCCTTCAATGCGTTACAAACTTTCAGACAAACTGAATTTACGAGGTGTGTTCAAAAAGTATCGCATATTTCGTGTTTTTTTTTATTATTTATTTATTCATGAATATCTATTTTGTCCCCTTTAAAGTTATCCCCTCCCGATAAAATACACCTATGCCAACGTTTTTTCCAATCCTCGAAATATGCCAAATAGTCCCTTTCCGGTATAGCCATCAGCGCCTTCTTCGATTTAGCTTTTATCTCCTCAATCGACTCGAAACGCGTTCCCGGAATGGTCTCTTGAGTTTTGGGAATAGCCAGAAGTCACACGGTGCCAAATCAAGCGAATACGGTGGTTGCGGAACGATATTGGTTGGATTTTTGGCAAAAAGTCACGAAAAATCAGTACAGTTTTTAAAAAAAATCATCATTTTTGGTACCAACCGAGACTTGACACGTTTGAGGCCCAAAACATCCTTCAAAATTGTATTAATTGATCCTTTTGATACGAAAATTTCATCAGCAATGTCTCTCATAGTTAATCGACGGTGTGCAAGCACTAATTCTTTTACTTTTTGGATGTGAGCATCGTCCGTTGAGGTCGATGGTCGACCAGGGCGCTCTTCGTCTTCAACACGTTCGCAACCTTCTTTCAACAATTTATACCAATCAAATGTTGTTGATTTTGGTAGAGCTTGGTCCCCATAAGCCTTTTTCAACATTTTTATTCCATACATACAAAAAGGAAAAATCAATTTGTATGGGAAATGTCGAAAATCGACTTATTGAATGAACCAAATGTGCCTGATTCGTTGTTTTAGTAGTCTATTATTATACTTGCATTGTTGCCTTTCAAATGACAAATGACATAGCGGACATAGAAATATTTGTACTATTTTATATAAATAGATATTCTTCTTTCGATTCAAAACGGGTTTTAAAGGAGTTTCAATAGTAAATCAATTGTATGCTTCAACTCAATATGAATCTAAAAAAAATTGTTCGAATGCACAGATGGCGCTGCTGTGTGCTGAGATATGGTTTGTGTCTCAGATATTATTTGATAAATTGTGTATACGGATTGTGTATTTTTTGTAGTAAATATGCTTCGAAAATATGTTTCTACCTGATATTGTACATTATATTTATATTTTTATATAGTTCGCAAGTCACTACACTGATTTATTAGCAGTCTCTAAGCTGTAGCACTTTACGAGAAGCCTTTTGTATACTAGAAACAACAAGTAAGACTTTTTCGCTTGCCTTTAAAAACATTGCAGAGGAAATTAGATAGAAGCGACTGAGGAGGCACCCATATACCCCAACAGTAAGTAAGTATACAAAAAAAAATATATATTATTTGTAAGTTTGTTTTTTTATTTAAACAAAAAAAGATGCAAAAATATAATGCAAGAAGCTGCTTCTTAAAAACACTTTACCGCGTTTTGTATAAAAAAAACCTACTTACATACATAATGTTTAAATATATTATAAAAGATTTCGAACAACTTTCAAAAATTTCCGAGTTTCATACATTTATTTACCTTAAATGGTTTGCAAAGTTTCTGTTCAACTCAAAAAAACTTGTGCCAAAGTAAACATTTTATAAAACTGCAAATATATATCTATCCATATAGATTCTAGAAGCCACAGCTCGAGTTTTAATAGTTCCCAAAAAAAAAAACTTTTGCAATATCTCGCTTTCTACGAAAAGTAAAGTTTTGTACTGAAATTGCACTTTTCCTTTTTAAGGTTGACAAATTTTCTGTTAAACACAATTTTAAGTACTTTGACGAAAAAAAAAAAGAAAATAAATATTAAATAAAAAATTTTAAAAAAAGTTATACTAGCAACTGCCAAAAGTTGAAGCAGTTTAAGGCAAACTTTACATTTTTTTATTTTATTTTATTTTACTTTTTTATACCCTGTACCCAAAGGGTAAAGGGTATATTAAGTTTGTGCGAATGTATGTAACAGACAGAAGGAGGCAAGATAGACCCTATAAAGTATATATATTCTTGATCAGCATTGGAAGGGGAGTCGAACTAGCTTTGTCTGTCTGTCCGTCCGTCCGTCCGTCCGTCTGTCCGTCTGTCCGTCTGTCATGCTGTCTGCCGTATGAAAACGATTATTTCGGAGACTATAAGAGGTAGAGCTTTCAAAATTGAAACTTAGACTCTCCTAGGCCGTCAAGTGTGCACTTACAAACGGTTTTTCTCTAGACCCATTTTAAGGGGTACCCCCCATACAAATGTACCCCAAAATTTTAGGTTTTTGCATAAAAACGTCATTGTTTTTTATTCTAGGAAGTTCAAATTAAGTAAAAATTATGTCTATGATAGTCCCAATAAAATATCCCAATATGGTTGGGACCAACAAAATTTTAGGTATAGCCCCCATACAAATTTACCCCAAAATATTGGGTTTTTTTACAAAAAAACGTCATTGCTTTTTATTCTAGAAAATTTGAATTTAGTATAAATTATGTCTATGATAGTCCCAATGAAATAGACCAATATGGGTAGGCCCAACAAAATTTTAGGTATAAACCCAATCAAAGATATACCCGATTTTTAAGTTTTTCTATGAAAATCCAATTCAATGATGTATGGTAGTCAAATAGAACCTAACTTAAGGTACATATAGATGTGGGTACAGGGTATCTTGTAGTCGAGCATACTCGACTTCAGCGTTCTTTCTTGTTTTTTCTGTAAATATTTTACTTTATGCAGCACAAAAAGTTTAACAATTTTCTATATGTGAAGTTATTGCTTTAAGCATTTTTGCTTCGTTTAACAATTTCATCTATTTTCAGTGTAAAAATAAAAGAAAAAACTGTAGTCCAAACAGGCACAGATACATTCTGAATAGAAGCCAGATACATGTATTCATGCTCAAGTATAACAAAAAATTCTTAGCATATAACTTCGTCTTGTAAGTATGCACTTGACAGCATCACGATGAGACATATTTTTGCAATAAAATAGTTGAAATTTATGTATGTGCTTCCAGCAAGTACAGCGCTCGCTTTCAATTAAGTAGATACAAATATATACATTTTAGGATAGTAAGAAATATTACAACATTGCATGTTACTAAATTAAATTTGTAATGTTTTCTTTTAGTTCAATGTTATATCTTTCGTTTCGTTTTTTTTTTTTTTTGGTTTTTGGTTCTTTAAGCTGCACACACACACATAAATTAAACAGGAAAATGCAATTTACAGCTTAAAATAAACCACAAGCAAGCGGCCGGATATAAGGCAAAAAAAAAAGGAAACACATAACTCAGTTGCAGCTTCATCAACTTGAACTAGTTAATGTCTTGAATCATTGGTTCTGAGAAATGCAACAACCGTGCATCTTGCTCGTAAATATAATTTTTTTTTTTTTTTTTTTTTGTGATGAAAGAAATTGGATTAAGTAGTATGAGCATTTGCTATGTGGGTAGCTTTAGAAAAGTGTTGAGAAAATAATAATTAAATAGTAGAGCATATTATTTCATTAGATAAATTGGAAAGTTTCTCTTTTTCGCTGCATATTTAATAAATAATGTTAAAACAGCTGTTAGATTAGCATTTAGAGCAGCTGTTAAATCTGCTGTTATATCTGCTGTTAGATCAACTGTTAGATTCGCTTTTAGATCTGCTGTTAGATCTGCTGTTATATCTGCTGTTAGGGCTCCTGTTAGATCATCTGTTAGATCTTCTGTTAGATTTGCTGTTAGATCTGCTGTAAGATCTGCTGTTAGATCTGCCGTTATATCTGCTGTTAGGGCTCCTGTTAGATCATCTGTTAGATCCGCTGTTAGATCTGCTGTTAGATCTGTTGTTAGATCTACTGTTAGATCTGCTGTTAGATCTTCTGTTAGATTTGCTGTTAGATATGCTGTTAGATCTGTTGTTAGATCTGCTGTTAGATCTTCTGTTAGATTTGCTGTTAGATCTGCTGTAAGATCTGCTGTTAGATCTGCTGTTATATCTGCTGTTAGGGCTCCTGTTAGATCATCTGTTAGATCCGCTGTTAGATATGCTGTTAGATATACTGTTAGATCTGTTGTTAGATCTGCTGTTAAATCTTCTGTTAGATCTGCTGTAAGATCTGCTGTTAGATCTGCTGTTAGATCTGCTGCTAGATCTGCTGTTAGATCTGCTGCTACATCTGCTGTAAGATTATCCGTTATTTCAGCTTCATAGAACAGCTGTTAGATAAGCTGTTAGATAAGCTGTTAGACTAGCTGTTTGATCAGTTGTTATAGTTCCTTACCAATTATTATGTTATCTGTCATATAAACTTTCATATTACTTATTAGATCTGCTTATAAGCTAGCTTATATTAATACAACAACGCTCTATCGTTTTTAAAGTTTTTCAGTACACAAACACAATGAAGCACAACAAATAAAAACGATTTTATGTCAATATTTTTCCACCAGCAAGACCATAATCATATGTTATCTGAGTTAAGATAATAAAAGTCTATTGTCTCTTTAGTTGACGTCACAGTATAAGCGAAGCTATAGCACAGGGATTTCTGTGTGAAAGCTCAGTAGCATTGCTACCAATTTAACCTTTTTTTCTCTTTGTCACATACACATGGTTTACTGTTTTAAATTTCTTTACAGTTTATCATCCATGAGTGCGAAAGAGAAAAAAATTTAATTAGCAGCAATGCTCAGAAGTTACAACTCTCTTCTATTGTAACGATTTTCATAACAGATAACATATATGATTGCATTATAATTGCACCATAATCAAGCTGTTATAGCAACTGTTTTGTCAGCTGATATATAAACTGTTAGCAAAGCTGTAATGTTAACTATTTTTCACACTGTTATGTCAGCTGTTATATAAGCTGTTATATTAACTATTTCGACCACTGTTATGTCAGCTGTTATATAAGCTGTTAGATTAACTATTTTACCTATTACGTTGAAACTTCTTGTTAATTTTTTTAATTAATTTTAATTTTGATACTTTGATATCGATACATTTAAACTAGTATCGATATAAACCACACTTCTCTTAAGCATACCTCGTCTATAATACTAATATTAGCAACAAACAAAAAAAAGCTAAACATGCACCAAATTACAGTCCTCCTCCTCCCATGCTTCATTCATAAATAAAACCTTTTTTTCTTGAATAATAAAAAAACCACTCAACTAGTGAAATACATTTTATATCCATTTCAATTTCAACATTTTTTATATTACTTTTCATTTTAGGTTCATCTTTTTATATATTGTATCATTTCTTTTGCTCATCTGCGTGCATCATAAATTATAAATGCGGCAGAAGTAAAAGTTGCTCACTTCCAAAAGAATTTAACAAAAAAAAAAAAAAAACTAGGTTAACCACAAAATGGAAATAGCTTGACTGCTTTGTTAACTTTGTAAAAAACGAGAATTATTTGCTTATAAAATATTAAATGCTCGTTACTTGAGCTTAAAATAAATTTAAAGTAGTTCGTAAATGATTAAATTCGTTATAAAGATTATGACAAAGTGATAAAAATGTTTTTAAAACTGAAACATTAATACGTGACATACAAACTGAAATTCTAAAAATATTTATACTTGCTACGTAAAAATTTTGAGAACAGTTCTTAGATCAAAATTTAAATTTAGCATGTAAAACAGCTGTTAGATCACTAATTAAAACAACTGTTAAAACAACATTTAAAACAACTGTTAGATCAGCTGTAAGGCCAACTGTTAATTTAACTGTTATATTTCTAACTATAAAAGCTTATATGACTTCTGTTATACAAAGTTTATTATTAGTTATTAATACAGCTGTTAAGTCAACTGTTATATTTCCAACTGTACCGGCTTCTTTGTCTTCTGTTATAAAATTTTAACATTAGTTATTATAACAGCTATAAGACTGATAACATAAAGCGTTCTGTAGATGAACAGACTCTCAGACAAAACAATGAACGGAGAGAGAAAAGATGATCGTTATATTGAGTTTACAGTGCCATAGGATCGATCATAAAATTCTGGAAGCTCTTGAGGAAAAAGAATACTGCTCGGCCGTCTTCCTAGATGTCAGGCAAGCATTTGACAGGGTTTGGCATATAGGATTGCTCTACAAGCTGAAGCTAGCGCTACCAGCCCCTCACTATCTGCTGCTCAGATCATACCTAACTGGTAGATCTTTCTACGTTAAATGCTGAGGAGAGCTCAGCAATAAGTGAAGTCAGAGCTGGAGTCCCACAGGGGAGTGTCCTGGGCCCGATGCTTTACACAATGTATACAGCAGATATGCCAACCATCAGCGACCCTAGACTGCCACTTATGCCCGATGACACCGCCTTTTTAGCCAATGATAAGTCCACACTCGTGGCGTCCAGCATAATCCAAACTTACCTGGACCGCCTAAACATATGGCTAAGACGGTGGAATATCGTTGTCAACCTAGACAAATTCACACACATTACGTTTGCCCTGAGAAGGGAAGACTGCCCTGCCGTAAGTCTGGATGGCGTTGCCATACCCAGCTGCGTCACTGCAAAGTACTTAGGCCTGGTATTGGATAGGCGCTTAACCTGGAGTAGTCATCTCTCACAAAAACGTTCCCAGTTGAACGAGAGGTTGCGCAAGCATCTGTGGCTGCTAGATAGAAGGTCCACCATCAAACTAAGAGTCAAACTCCTCCTTTACAAAGTCATACTTAATACCAACTCCTAAGTCATGGAATACTTTATAGAAAGTCAATGTTATGCATTACAATTCGCTGATAGTCCCCTTAGGGACTGATTGCAAATAAAAAACACAGCATTAAAAAAAAAAAAAATATTGAGCCCAATTTTAACCATGTTTAGGTAAATTTTTATATATCCTTGATTTTTCCATCATAAAAATTAAAATCTTTGAATATTAAAAAGTCATCGAAAAATATTTTTTATAAAAAAAAAAGATTAAAAATAAAAAAAAATTTCTACAGTGTAACGCAACAAGCAGCCAAATCGGCAGTGGTTTTCAAAACTGTTAAATATAATAAAAAAAAATGCCAACCACAACCGACTTATGTCCCGGTCCACGCGATTATTGGCTGGAAATTAAAACCTATTTCCTGCCACTAAAACACATCATCATCGAAAACAACAACAAATATTTCGATGCACTGCTGCAGCAGCAACAAATTAATTTAAATTTTCTTATAAATACCGGCTTCTGGATATTTTTAGCTTTATGCGCTGCTTACTATGCTTGCAATAAATTCCTTCATCAAGTTTTTTACACAATTCGTCGAAAATAAAATATTTCCAGCGACGACAATTTGTACAACTTATCTGGAATCTGGTGTGCAACATACAGTTTACACTATTTCTATATTTTTATAATGAATTTCAAATCAAGCCACAACTTTCGAAGAATCAAGGACCTATTCGTTATTCGTTTCATCGGACATTTAATATTTTATAAATCACAGCAATACGAACAATTTCTGCTCTACTCAATGTGCTTCTTAACATACAAGCTGCATGCGCTGCTATGGAATATCAAAGAGGACGACTATCTAGAAACTGCAACCAAGTGCAGCTATCTGATGACACTCATTGCGCTTGTGTTTGCACATTATGAAAATTATTTTATTGGCCTAAATCTATATGTGTGCACATACAATATCATAACAGATTGTTTAGTACTGCTAATATTATTACTAAATTCGGAACGTTATAAATTGTATCAAATTTTGCTATGCTTACAAATAGCTACATGGTTACATGTATACATAATTTGGTTACCATTCAAGTATCTTGTGCCAACGTTATGTGCAAAAAATTTTAATATTATGCTAAATATAGTTATACTCTTGTGGTATGCTCTATCAATTTGGAATTCAACATTATTGCAATATTTCAATCATCAAATTTATCATAGCCAAACGCCAAACGCATTAGATTGTTGCGTTGAGGGTTCTGCGGTTAAGTGTGTTTTATTGAAGCAGTCTAATGAATATCGACATTTTAAGAAAATAAAAAAAGCTTATAAAAATATAAAAAATTAGCACAAAAGAAGGCAAATAAAAGTGACTTAGCTGTAAGAGAGTCGTCGACATCAGCTAAAATTGTGCGTGCAATTAAATATATAATGACACTTAAGCGTAAATTAAAGCGTATACGTGAAGGACGCAGTGCAGAGGCTGATGAGGATGATGATGATGATGATAATGAAGATGCAATGATATAAAATAGACAAATTAACATACGACATACATACTATTGTATGTACATGGAGACAGACGTACATCGTACTCAGGTATTTTTTAATACGATTTTTGTTATAAATAAAAATAATGAAATAAACTTTTGGTTTGAATTGTATCTTGTGCTTCGATTTCAATCTTAATCAATTCTAAATCAATTTTCAAACAGCAAAATACATACATTTAATTTATAAAATAAATTATATATAGTAACATATAAACATGCATATTGATAGCCGTATGGACAGACGGACATGTGGACAGAAGGACATGTAGACAGACGGACATTTGGTCAGATATAGATGTGAATAGACGAATATTATTATTATTGCTTTATTGGAGTAATTGTACTGCTACATGAAAGATATATTGTACCCCCTTACTAGCTAAATTTCTAAATCTAGCCCTATTCTTTGAATGAATCTAATCATTTTTGTAGGTTCAGTTTTTCCTAACCTGGACTAAGGAGAGTGTATGCCCTCCTAACAATGACATTCTGCTTCTGGATGTACCTAGACATTCTGATAGAATGTGGATAGGTGTTTCCTCCATACTATCACAGAATCTGCACTCAGAGGAGCTTGCTACACCCATTACATGTAAGGTGTTTCCTAAGTCTGCAGTGCAGTGACCTGTTAAAGCCCTATCATGATCCTTAGCTGAGTTCTATTCAGTTTAACCATGCTTTGGTAACCTTAGAGTTGAATCCCTCTATTAGCAATTTGGCCTGTCGCATGCCCTGCTTTAAAGTCCAGTGTTCGTCCCTGGCACGTTTCCTGTCCTTACGTATTGTCTCATTAAGTGTGGCTTCCAATGGGACAATATGGTTCTGGGCCTATTAAAGGAGTTGCGGCCCCCTTGCTGGGTAGAGCGTCTGCTTGCTCGTTGCCTGGAATGTTAGTATGTCCTGGTACCCACAATAGTTGTACTCTGTTGCTCTGTCCTAGTCCATTTAGGGTGGCTATAGCCTCTTGTACTAGTTTAGATTTTACTGTGTCTGACTGCAGCGCTTTAAGGGCTGCCTGACTGTCTGACAGTATTGCTATATCGCAGTTGTTATAGTTCCTGCCAATATTGATCTGCTACACCCAAACCGGCACCTTCGTCGGTGAGTGAACCGTCTGTGTACCACTTTATAGTGTGTGGTTTCATTTTGTAATCGTTTTCAGATGTCCAAGTTTTCTTGCTTGACCATCTGATGGTAAAAGTCTTTGCCAATGTTGTACCTCTTGGTTATAGGGTCCATAGGCATTGACAGAAGTTGACACCCTCCCGTCCACGTTGACAGGAGTTTCTTGCAGAATGTAGTTGCAGTTTTGTCTCCATCTATCAGTATGCAAATGAGTGTGCTTCTCATCTTTAAATTCACATCTATGTCTAATGGTGTCAGGTCTAGAAGTGCTTCAAATGCTGTTGTAGGACATACGTACGTATCGCCCCAGTAATCCCTATGCACGCTAGTCGTTGTAACTACTCGAGTTTTCTTTTGGTCGTAAGTTGGTTCGACTAGTGAATGGTACAATGACAGATTTGGCCGGATTTATGTTAAGTAGACGAACCTAGGGACGGACGAACATGTGGACTGACGGACATGTGGACACACGGACATTTGGACAGACGGACATTTGGACAGACGGATATTTGGACAGACGGACATTTGGACAGACGGACATTTGGGCAGACGGACATTTGGACAGACGGACATTTGGACAGACGGACATTTGGACAGACGAACATTTGGACAGACGGACATGTGAACAGACGGAGATGTGGATAAACAAACATAGGAAGACGCACATTTGGTCATTTGGACAGACGATAAATAATCTGTATAATCAAAATTCGTATTTATATAAAATAACGACAGACAAATGGCGCCAAAGAGTTAAATAAACCTATTCCAAAAAGAAAATAATATTTTTTCGCAAATCAAAATACAACTTAGAAACAATTTAAACGCCAACGCAGCGTAAAAAAAATAACACAAAAATATAGCAAAGAAGTTCTATTCTATTTTTATATTTTTATTTTATTTTGTATATTTTTTGGTAACAAAAAGCAAAATATAAGCGAATTCTTATAAAGAGAAAATATTAACCTTGATGTTAAATTGAATGAATTTAAAAATTGCTTTGAGCGTGAACTAAGAAAATGGAAATTTATTCAAATAAATTATATTTAGATTGCATAGAATACGTATAGAATAGGGAAGAGTTACAAGTGAGGGAGTAAGTAGCTGATACTTGGCGTGTGCTACTCTTTCGGGGCTTTACCCTTTTGCATCTGCATCTTCTTTTTGTGCAATAAAAACTCTTCTCGGTGGCATTTTTGTACTGTTTTTGATCGCAGCGTCACCAAAATATGTGGGTAGTAAAAATTTATAAAAAAAAAAAATATAAAAAATACCTTTTTTATTACAGCGAGACCACAATTTGAAGGGGCTAATATAAACACATAAAAAAAAAAAAAAAAAAAAAAGGAAAAAGTTAACTTCAGTGGAACCGAAGCTGAAATACCCGTTACACTAAACTTTTAATAGTCTATATGAGCCGTTCAGTGCACACATCGATTAACTCCATAATACAAAAGTTGAGAAAAACGATGATGTAATGTATATTGTTTTTTAAAATTCCTCTGATAATATGAATTCAAATAAATAATGTGGAATGCATAATTGCAGATATAGCTTTCATTTAACGGTATATACAATTAATAAGAAAGAATAGCCAACAAACTGGTGGAGTTAATCGATTTGGCAACTGAAAAAAGTAATAAAATTAAGTTTAGTCTTTACATTTTTAAGTTTTTTATTACAGAAAAAGTTAGTTATACATTTTTATAGCAACTTTTCCATAAAAATGAATGTTGGCAATTCGGTAATAATATAATTTTTGTAATTACAGTGGACCCTCGGTTAACGAACTTAGGCGCTTAGATTAAATTTCACGATGAATTTGATCAAATTTGTATGGAGGCTTTTTGTAATATTAACCCGATCTTTACCATATCGATGGAGTTGACATTAAAATTGATTTTACCAAATTTTAATTAAATTCAATCAGAAAAAATAAATGTTTTCATACAAAAATTCGAAAATGGGCGGTAAGTTTGTATGGCGGATATACCTAAAAATGGGCGTGGCGTCTTGGTTTTGACCCTGGATGACAAAAGAAATGTTTTTTCCCAATTGGGAGCGAATACATTCATAAATTAATACTATTTTTAAGAACGATTCGTCTCATCGTGCTGATCAAGAATATATATACTTTATGGGGTCTACGATGCCTCCTTCAATGCGTTACAAACTTTTGGACAAACTGAATATACCCGTTTACTATGTGTATGTGGGTATAAAAACAAGAAAAAAGTTAACTCGGTTGGACTGAAGCTTACATACGAGGTGTGTTCAAAAAGTATCGCGAATTTTGTGTTTTTCAAAAATTATTTATTAATTCATGAATATCTATTTTGTCTCCTTTAAAGTAATCCCTCCCCGATAAAATACACTTATGACAACGTTTTTCCAATCCTCGAAACATGCCAAATAGTCCCTTTCCGGTATGGCCATCAGCGCCATCTTCGATTTAGCTTTTATCTCCTCAATCGACTCGAAACGCGTTCCCCGGAGTGGTCTCTTGAGTTTTGGGAATAGCCAGAATCCACACGGTGCCAAATCAAGCGAATACGGTGGTTGCGGAACGATATTGGTTAGATTTTTGGCAAAAAAGTCACGAAAAATCAGTACAGTTTTAAAAAAAAATCATCATTTTTGGTACCAACCGAGACTTGACACGTCTGAGGCCCAAAACATCCTTCAAAATTGTATTAATTGATCCTTTCGATACGCCAATTCCATCAGCAATGTCTTTCATAGTTTATCGACGGTGTGCAAGCACTAATTCTTTTACTTTTTGGATGTGAGCATCGTCCGTTGAGGGTCTTCGTCTTCAACACGTTAGCAACCTTCTTTCAACAATTTATACCAATCAAATGTTGTTGATTTTGGTGAGCTCGGTCCCCATAAGCCTTCTTCAACATTTTTATTCCATTTATTCCATTCAGAAAAAAAAAATTTGATACAGGTTCTTTGATCCATTTTTTCGAATAGGTAAAAATCGAAGACGATCCAAAACACGTGCAAGCAAAGCAGCTGTCAACAATTAAGTGAACATTCAAAATGGCCGAGCTTGTCGGCATAAGAGAGAGAAGCTTGGGATCGGCATACCAACATAACGCCACAAAAAAATCGAGATTCGAATATAAGTAACCCGCGAAAATTCAAAATTCGCGATAATGTTTGAACACATCTCGTATCTTCATTGAATAAATTGCGCAGCAACAAATAGACGGACATGGCCAAATCGACTCGTCTCATCGAGCTGATCAATAATATATATACTTTATAGGGTCTCCGAAGACTCCTTTAATGCGTTACAAACTTTCCGATCAAACTGAATATACCTGTTTACACTAGTGTAACAGGTATAAAAAAATATATATGATTTACTTTTTAAATAAAGTCTTATAACGTTAAATTTCTCAAACAATTTGAACATAACAATATATTAGTTTCTGCGTGAAAGGTTCAGAACTTGTAGGTGTAATTTTTCATACAAATTTAACTAAAACATTTTTAATAACTCTTAAAACGTAAATTTTTCACATAAACATCAAAATGGCTGATGTTGCATCAATTGAAGACATAAATCAGAAAGATAAAATGATAAACATATAAAACAAAAAAACAAAAAAAAAAAAACGTACGAAAAGTTTAAGCATGAAATTGAATTAAGTTATTAAAAACGGTTTAAAACTTTAAACTGTTTGAGAATTATAAGATTATAAAAATTTATTTGAAAAGTAAATCACTAAATTTTAAAATTTCGAATAGGAGAGCCTGGCTGATTGTATCGGTTTGACTGCATGTATGAACCAAGTGTACATAATGCCTTATTTTATTGGTCTATAATTATACTTGCATTGTTGCCATTCAAATGAAACAGGTTCGGTTGCATGGCTTAAAAACCTAAAGCGGACATAGAAACATTTTTAATATTTTATATATAATTTTCTGGTTTATACGCAAACAAATTTCTTTCTTTGTTCGAAAAAAATTCGCGCGACTTAAACAAAACATTTAAAAGTACATTAAAGTTGAAATAAAGCTTTAATTACTGGTTTTCTTTAATGTTTTACTAAATTAAATTAACTAAAATTTTTGGTGCATATTTTTAGGCGTCAGTATCGCTAAAAGTTTCAATATTCGACGTTTCGCCACATAAAAAACATTTTAAAAAAATCATTTTTAAATAAGAAATTTACTTTAAGTCAAAACTGTTAACTGTCAAAAATTCCCAGTAGAATTATAAATCCAAGTGAATGTCAGTCATAGTAAAACTGAAAAACATAAATTATAAAAATTTATAAACAAAAAAAAAAAAAACTAAAACACAAACTGTCCATTTTTGCTGCTCAAACTAAAACTGTCAAACTAAAAACAGACGTGACTGCGCAAAACTTTTTTCTGCGCTTACAACAAAAAAAAAAAAAAAGATAAAAAAAAAAATAGATTAGACTTCAAAAGCCTCAGCAGCATTAATATTTGATGCAACTCAAAGGTATCAAATCTTGATACAAATCATTTGGGAAATTAGCTAAAGTTAAGTGGAAAAAATTATAAAATAGTTAAACATTTGAAGTGTTTACAAGGACGACAACAACAGAGACAACAACAAAAAAATAATTATGTAAATTAATAAATGCAGCCAAACAAAAAACTTGTCAACTTTAAATGAATATATTAAAATTTTAAGCCGATTTTTGTGGTTTGTCAAAGAAATTAAATTGTAATAAATTTTTAATCAGTTTTCTTTTCAGCTTTTTCTTAAAATGCTTTTTAACTAAAAAAAAAAAAATTAATTACAAAATGAAGCATAATCCGCCATTTTGCATTTATTATTTCATTGCCATGAAGTTCATTAGTACAGAAGTATAGTAAAACTATTTACATTGCTTTTAAGCTTTAAAGTATGCTTTTAAAAAGCAATTTAAATGGATTTAAATTTAGCTTGACAGCAAGTAGCTGCGCGTTGTATATAGTTAATATATATGTATATCTATATCAGTTAAAAGTGCATAGAATTGTAATATTAAATACTAAAATTAAAAATTGACGCCCAAAAATATGCAACAAAAAATTTTAGTTAATTTAATTTTGTGAAACATTAAAAAAAAACAGTAATTATAGCTTATTTTCAACTTTAATGCACTTATAATAACTTAAAAACACAATTTTATTTAATTTTACGCACAAATGTATGCAACAAAAAATTGTTTTTCATAGAAAAACGTTTGATAACGTTGATATCAACCGAAAAAAAACAAAACAAATTAATTTCAAGATCAATTAATTTAAAACTAACATTATTTAAAAATTGACGCCCAAAAATATGCACTAAAAACTAAAATTATTTTTTTTTACGCACAAAAGTATGCAATAAAAATTTTATTTCATAGAAAATCGTTTGATATCAACCGAAAAAAAGAAACAAATTCAATTCTAGACCAGTTAATTTAGTACTAGTACTATTTAATATTAACAACCAAAAATATACACTGAAAATAAAATTTAATTTAATTTTTTTTTTGTATTTTTAATAAATTTGATTTTTTTTGTTAAACCTTAAAAAGAAAATCAGTAATTATAGCTTCATTTTAACTTAAATGCACTTATAATAACTTAAAAATACAATTTAATTTAATTTTACGCACAAAAGTATGCACTAAAATTTTATTTCATAGAAAATCGTTTGATACCAACCGAAAAAAAAAAAACAAATTGAATTTTTTTTTTTTTAGCATAATCAAAATATTAAAACACACAAAGATTTGTTATTTGTATATTCCAAGCAAAGTTTCTGCTTGCCTGTTTTTGTTTATTTGTCTGTATGAAAGTCTTATGACAAAATCTTACCTCAGCATTTTAAACCGTCAACGAACCTAAGATATATATGCTGCTTCTGGTACTAAAAGCAACAGAAAAATAAAAAATTAAATGGAATGTAGCGCAAACAAAAAGAAGAGAAGAAAAAAGCATTTTTGCAACATCATCCAGCAGCAACCTCAACAGCTTTGTTATTTGTCTTCATCATCATAAACATCATCATTATCTTCTTTGTCAAGGCGGCGTCTCTAGCATCATTATATTTTTTTGTGGCAAGAGTTTACTAAAGCTTTATTGTCAAGCTATTTGTAAAGGCAAGTGATGCAAGTTAACTTCTATTTATCTCGTTTTCATACTTTTTCTTCGCTTTTTTTTTTCAGTATAATGATATCTATGTATAAGTTGCTTTTAAAGTATTTTCTTGTTGTTATTGTATATAACAGTTTTCAACTACAGACACAAGTTGAAGTACACAATTCAAGTTTTTCGACTAAAATGATTTTTGAAATGAAATTTTCTTTAAACTAGATTTTTAACAACAAAAATACAATTTAAATTCTTTACATTTTCATTGTAGTTGAATTAGGTTTTCAAATGCATAAATGAGCGAAAAATAAATCAAAATTTTTTATTTACGCCCTAAAGTATGCAACTAAAATGTTGTTTAATAGAAAATATTGTTTTATCAAGCGAAAAAAAAAGTGATGATACTTCTGTTCACAAAATCAATTAGTTTTTTGATCCTATACGTAGGTCAATATCAAAAGCATAAAATTCTGTCAAAAAAATCCACAAAAGATACAACACAAATTTAATCATAAAACATCAAAATTTAAATATCAAAGCGCCAATCAAAAACAACAAAATTAAAAGCGAAAAACTTAACCAAAAGCAGAAAAACAACACAAGTTAAAAATTGTATTATTAAAAATAAACACACACACACGCAGACAACAAAATAGGCAAATAGTTTCACAATGCCATCTTCTTTAGCATCAATTGTGATTATATAGTATATTATACAACGGTAGTCCAAGATAAACAAATTAAGTATTTTTATTTTAAATACACAAAGCAAATAACGTCGACGACGACGACAACGTTAACATCAACGAAATACACTAAGAGCAAGGACATCAAGTGAGGGGCCTCTGTTGTGCAGCATCACAACACCACAAAAAACAGCTTTGTATATAAATGAGAACTTGATTCATGCTTTTTTGTATAAAAATTTGAAGGGGCATACCCACTACACAATCAACTATCATTGAAACAATCAACAAAAAAAAAAAAAAAACTTATCGAAATAAGTGAAAAAAGTTTTCAAATTTTTCATTTGTAACAAAGTCGCCATGCGCTGTATAAAAGAACGTAGCCTAAACAGCCACATATTGAACGAACTGATCTTAGAAAAAATCGAAATTGCTTTATTTAAATGTTCGTATTATGTTAAAACTTTTGAAGCTACCCAAAAGTATACAACTAAAAAATTGAGAAACAATTATTTTTTTAAATTTTAAATCTTAAAATAAATAAAAATGTAATAATAATTATTATTATTACACTTTAATGCACATTTAAGAAAATGAAAATATGTATTTTAATTAAAAGTATGCAACAAAAATGTTATTTAATACAAAATATATTTTTTTAGAAACCGAAAAACAAAACAATTTATTTGTTTCAAAAATATGAGAGAGTTTATAAGGCTCCACAGTACCGTTTAAAGATCATTTGATCTCTCTCATTTCATTGAAGAAATGAAAATTTGTATTTTAATTAATTTGTCGCTCAAAAGTATGCAACAAAATTATATTTAATATAAAATATATTTTTAGCAACCGAAAAAAAAACAATTTATTTGTTTCAAAAATATGAGAGAGTTTTATAAAGCTCCACAGTACCGTTAAAAGTTCATTTGATTATTTGATCTCTCTCTCTCTCTAGCTCTCTTCCTCTTAAACTTACACTCATACTTAGTGCATTGCCAATCGAAACAAGCAAACCCGTTCTTATATGCTGCTGATTTTTTTATAAACTCAAATAAAGTTTTCTAACCAATACAGTTAATTAAATACTAATATTATTAAAAGTTGACGCCCAAAATATGCACTAAAAAATTAATTTATATATTTTTATTTTGTATTTAACTCTTTTATTGATTTTTTTTTTTTTTTTTTTTTTTTTTGTCAAACATTGAAGAAAATCAGTAATTATAGCTTTATTCAACTTTAATGCACTTATAATAGCTAAATAATTTAGTTTTATTTAATTTTACGCACAAAAAGTATGCAAAAATAAAGTATTCTAACCAATACAGTCTAGAAACGTTTATCAAAATTTTACTTGAGCTTGAGATCTTTATTTCGTTCAGCTCTGTTTTCCCTAGGCTTGCCCCTTGGTTTGAATGATTTTGTATCAAACCTTATAAAATACCTATGGAAACATTCATACAAATTCAAATGTAGGCTTAACAAAAAAAAAAAAAAGGAATAACATATTTGCCTTAAAATCGAATATACTTTTAATATTTTTTAATACAAAGCATGCATACAGAAATCTTGAAAAAAGACAAAAAAAAACAAAAACAAATAAATTACATTTGAAAAAAAAAAAACAAATAAAATACAAACAAAATTCCCTCAAGTACAAAAGCAACAACAATTTTGCATGCTCTCCGAAATAAACAAAAAATTATAAAACAGAACATGTGCCTTTTTTAACATTTATGCGCTCTGCTCTGCTCAATGTTAATGTTTTTTTTTTTTTTTTTTTTAACATAAAAATTTATATTAAGCTCTTTAAAATAAAATATTTACTCTTAAAAAACGCTCTTAAAATTATTTTTGCTACCCCCAGCACATGCCACCAAAACACACACACCCAATTGCAATGCGCACATATAGCATTTTTAGCATTTAGCTGCGTGCATAATAGTAAAGTTGCAAAATGCTAAAAATGGTTTATGGAATCAACACATTTCGTTGCAAAAAAAAGATGCAAAGAGAGCGTATTTATATATATGGGAGTACATATATAGTATTTATGTATAAATAATGTGCTTTTTACCCGCTCGTTTAACTTCACCTAGTTTTATTGTTTTTTGGATTTCTGTTTTACAAAGCAACATAAAAGAAGCAAGAAGCAATAACAACAACATACAACAAAAAAAAAAATAACAACAACAAAACATGATGTCCAGCACAAACAAGCAAAACAACAAAAAAAAAAAAGCGCAACAACGCCCAAAATAAAAAACGAATTAAATAAAATTAAGTAGCAGGATTGGATTGAATACACAATTGCATTTTGTTGTTGTTGTTGTTGTTGCTGTTTTTTTTTTTTTTTTTGCATGCTGTACGTCATTGCTTTTGTTATTGTAAAACCAGAATTCACTTATCTGTGTTGTTGTTGTTTTTTTTTAATTTTTAAGCAGCACAAAAACAAAGCAGTTGACATTGCATTTTTTTGTTGTGTAAAATAAAACAAAAGCAAAATAAAACAAAATGTTTTTTTTTTTTTTTTAAATTATTTTTAAATTTTTTTCGTTTATTTACCTTAAAAGGTTTTTTATGCTCCGTTTGTGGCGCATTGTTGGCAGTTGTAGACTCCATTGTAGTTTTTTTTTTAAATTATAATTTTTTATTTATTTTTTAAAATTATTTATAATTCTTTTTTATTTATCAATTTTACACCAAACACAATCCTAAAAACAAAACACATACAAATTAAACATTTATTTATAGCAAATGTTAACAGAAAACTGTTTAATTTTTTTTAAAGATTTACTGACCAATTTTTTATTTAATTTTTAATTTATTTAAACAAAATTATAGAGTTTTATATTTTAACTATTTTTATTTTTTTTTTTTTGCTTTAAAAATTTTAGTCAAAAAAATCGTAATACGCGCACTCTTCGAGTCACTTCGAGAACTGTTTAGACCGGGTTGTGTTTGCTCCAAATTTAATGCCAAGTCTTATATATGTACACATATAAACCTTATATACATACATACATATCTACATATACATAACTGTTAATCCTTTATAGGAGAGCACGTACAAAGAAATTGCAAAGAGAACTTTTTTCACGCACAGTGGTATGGAATTTGCAAAAATAAAGTTATGTATATAAAATGATAAAAGAAAAAGTCGAATTTTTTCTATATTATAAATTGCAGTAAAACTGTATAAGACGTTAATTTTTGTCTTAGAACATAAGCAGGGATTTGAAAAAAAAAACATTTTAAAACTGGTGGAAACGCCGGTTTTTTTGGCAACACAATTTTTAATCTAAGAAATCTATTTGATGATTCAAAAATCTGTGCAAAATGAAAAACTCATATCTCGGGGGTTTTTTGAGAAGTTTATAGCTACTTTACTTTCTTAATACTTCCTATTTTTATTTCAAAAGAGAAAGCGAAAGTAAAAATTGTTTTGAGGTACTTTACAGAAAAGTTGCTGTTTTTCCGAAAAATTTATAAAAAAAAACTTCTAAAGGGACAGTCTGATTTAAAGGTGTCGGAAAATTTAATTGTTTAATTTCATTCTATAAATAACTTTGAAATCAATTAAGTATACATTGAGAGATATGTAATTACAATTTGGTGAGATCACTTATATTATTTGAACTCAATAAACTGAAATTTAGCTATACATATCTGGAAAACTAATAATTTTTAGTTTTCGAGATATACATAGTTTCTAGATTATACTTAGAATTAGCAAATAATTTTACATAAGAAATGATGGTCAACTGCAACAGGTCAGCACTTTTTATAGGTATTGTACGTTTGTAAAGTCATCTTGACCACCATGACCAGCCGCTAGTAGAATTACGAATGATGGCATCCCATAATTTAATTTTCATTGTTCTAAAACGAAAAATAAATAGTTTCGAACTCAGTTCTACGAGGTTTGTTCAAACATTATCGCGAATTTTAAATTTTCGCGGGTTACGTATATTCGAATTTCGATTTTTTGTGGCGCGCTATGTTGGTACTCGTGTCTCTCACTTATGTCGATTTGAAGCTCGGCCGTTTTAAATGTTCACTTAATTGTTGACAGCTGCTTTGCTTGCACGTGTTTTGGTCCGCCTTCGATTTTTACCTATTCAAAAAATGGATCAAAGAACCTGTATCAAATTTTTTTTTTCTGAATGGAAAAAATGGAATAAAAATGTTGAAGAAGGCTTATGGGGACCGAGCTCTACCAAAATCAACCACATTTGATTGGTATAAATTGTTGAAAGAAGGTTGCGAACGCGTTTCGGACGAAGAGCTCCCTGATCAATCAACGACCTCAACGGACGATGCTCACATCCAAAAAGTAAAACAATTAGTGCTTGCACACCGTCGATTAACTATGAGAGACATTGCTGATGAAATTGGCGTATCGAAAGGATCAATTAATACAATTTTGAAAGATGTTTTGGGCCTCAAACGTGTCTAGTCTCGGTTGGTACCAAAAATGATGATTTTTTTTTAAAACTGCACAGATTTTTTGTGACTTTTTGCCAAAAATCCAACCAATATCGTTCCGCAACTACCGTATTCGCTTGATTTGGCACCGTGTGACTTCTGGCTATTCCCAAAACTCAAGAGACCACTCCGGGGAACGCGTTTCGAGTCGATTGAGGAGATAAAAGCTAAATCCAAGAAGGCTGATGGCTATACCGGAAAGGGACTAATTGGCATGTTTCGAGGATTGGAAAAAACGTTGGCATAGGTGTATTTTATCGGGAGGGGATTACTTTAAAGGGGACAAAATAGATATTCATGAATAAATAAATAATTAAAAAAAAAAACACAAAATATGCAATACTTTTTGAACACACCTCGTATAATATGCTGCCTCCCTATTTATACCCTGGGTAAAAGGGTATTTAAAGTATGTGCGAATGTATGTAACAGGGTGAAGGAGGCAAGATAGACCCTTTAAAGTATATACATTCCTAATCAGCATTCGCAGTGGAGTCGAACTAGATATGTCTGTCTATCTGTCTGTCTGTCCGTCTTTCTGTCCTGCTGTCTGCCGTATTAGAGAGATTATCTCGGAGACTATTAGACATTGGGTCACCATATATGAAACTGAGACTCTCCTGATCTGTCAAGTGTGCATTTGCAAATGGTTTTTCTCTAGACCAATTTAAAGGGGTACCCCCATACAAATCAACCCTAAAATTTTGGGTTTTTTGCACAAAAACGTCATTTTATCTTATTCTAGTAAGTCTAAATTTAGAATAAATTATATCTACGATAGTCCCAATAAAATATCCCAATATGGGTGGGACCAAAAAAATTTTTGTTATAGCCCCCCATAAAAATATACCACATTTTTAAAGTTTTTTATGAAAATTCAATACAATGAGGTATGGTAGTAAGATACGACTTAACTTAAGGCAAATAAAGACTTCAGCGTTCTTTTTTGTTATTTTTTATTTTATATTTTTTTTTTTATTATCATTTTTTTTTTTATTATTTTCATTATTTTGTATAATTATATTTATTATTATTATTAACCTTAATTATTATTTTTTATTATTATTATTCATTATTATTATTATTTATTATTATTTTTACTATATTTTCCGAACATTATTTTTTATTTTTATTATTTGATTTTATTATACCTGTTACACTAGTGTAAACAGGTATATTCAGTTTGTCGGAAAGTTTGTAACGCATTAAAGGAGGCATCGTAGACCCTATAAAGTATATATATTCTTGATCACCTCGACGAGACGAATCGATTTAGCCATGTCCGTCTGTCTGTCCGTCTGTCCGTCCGTCCGTCCGTCTGTCTGTCCGTCTGTCTGTGTGTTGCTGCGCGATTTATTCGCTCAGTTTTAAAGATATTGGGCTGAAATTTTAAACTTAAGCTTTTCTAGGTCCTGTGTACTTTGAATGTTAAAATCAATGTGCCACGCCCACTTTTAGATATAGCTCCCATACAAAAGTACAACATTTTTTCAAGTTCTTATATGAAAAATGTATTTATAAAGCGAATGGCTTCAAATATGGTTAAAATGTTTCTTATACCATGCCAAATCTTCAGTTTAAAATTGGTCCAAATCGGACCGCGAATTCCTAAATTTTTAAGAGTATATTTAATTTGTTTAGTATTTTGAAATAAAATTTAATACAAATGCTGCACACGAAGGTCTATCAACGTCAAATGATGTGTAACAGGTATATAAACTTCGGTCCAACCGAAGTTAACTTTTTTTCTTGTTATTTTTTATTATTGTTGATTTTTATTATAGTTTTTAGTATAATTTTTTTATGATTATTATTATTATTAATTTTTATGATTATTTTTTTACGATTATTTTTTTATGATTATTTTTTTATTATTATTTTTTTATTATTATTTTTTTATTATTATTTTTTTATTATTATTTTTTTATTATTATTTTTATTATTAATAATTTTTTTTTAAACCCATAATTTGTATGTCTTTTTTATACAATCAAGCTGAACTTAAAAAAAAATTAGTTTATTTTCTTTTTTATATTTTTAAACCAGAGTTCATGGCTTACTGAACAAAAGAGTGTAAAACGAGAGCTGTTTAGTCAAAAGAGTAAGAACTTAGCAAAGAGAAACAGAAATTCAAAAATGACAACAGAGCCAAACTTAACAGTGTGCTGTTATGAGTTAACAGAGGCTTTGAAAAGAAGGATTAAATTTAAAAATCATTAAAAATAAATTTGAAATTTAATTTAGATTCGTACAAAGAAATTATAAAACTTTAATTATTAATAATTAAGTAACTTTTTTTATTTATGGAAAATTATGCAGAAAAGAAGAAAGTGACGTGCTAAATTTAAACGTGTATAGACAAACAGACAAACTTCAAACTTGTAACAACAAAAAAATTCCATTTTTAATATTTATTGTTGTCGTAGTCAGCCATATACTTCATTGTTAAGTGATAAGATTCAAGTAAGAAAAGCTTCCGCATGCTGCATTTTGTTAATGCAAAGGACTTGCGTCAATAATG
This sequence comes from Leucophenga varia, assembly GCA_018903435.1. Taxonomy (NCBI): domain Eukaryota; kingdom Metazoa; phylum Arthropoda; class Insecta; order Diptera; family Drosophilidae; genus Leucophenga; species Leucophenga varia. The sequence goes on from JAEIFJ010001581.1 coordinate 54,796, forward strand.
CTGCAAGGTTTTATGACTAAGCCACATTCATAAGTATATATGTACTTATATGTATGTATGTTGCCTGGTCTCATAAATCTTGTCAGGTAACTTTCAGTGCATACAATATGACACATAAGTTCTGATTTTTTTTATTATTATTTTTTTTTTTTTTTTATGCATTTCATTTTTTGTCCTTTCTTCTTGAATGAATACAACGAAATCTCTGCTCAACCCGCGCAAGGACATATCTAGGAAACAGTTTAACATGTTTGCTAGCACGAATACATAAATGAATGAAAAAATGAATGAATGAATGAATGAATGGTTGGTGTAATGTGAAAGGTTTAAGTCATTTTTATTTATGTACAAATATTTTGAATGAATTGTAGAAGCGTTTGGCGCAGAGGAGCAATGTGGCATAACCAAACAAAAGTTTTGTGCGAAAGTTCAATGAACGCTTGAATGAAATGTCAATTAGGAAAATTCGTTTTATAATCTTAGAACATTTTTTTTTTTTTTTTTTAGAATATATGCAGTTTAAAATGTCTAAGAAAACTAGGGGCGAATGCGGAACGCTTCCTTTGGAAGAGAACTCCTAAATAATGGTTTTAATAACTATGGACCATCTTGTCGAAATTTGTTTCGGTTTCAAACAATACAGTAACACATTTGTACAATGAACAAAAGAAAAATAATTCAAGTATAAAAAAGATTAAATTGTATTTTACTACAATGCACAAAAGTTTCGTACCATGTATGAAAATTTCGTAATTTTTTTTAAATATATCAAAAACAATTTTTAAAAACCTTGCTTAAATATAAAATCAAATCGTTTATGCGAAAATATGGGTACAAATCTCTTCTACTTTTTTTTTTTTTTTTTATAAAATCTCTAGAATCTCTGGAACATGGAAGACATGAAACTGGACTAAAGAGATTTTTTGGGACACTCCTGTATGAAAGTGATTTTGATATATGTAGGCAGGGTTTGTAGAACTTTCATATAAAAACTTGTACGAAACTTTCGTACATTATACGAAACTTTCGTACATTGTACAAAAACTTTCGTACATTGTACGTAAATAAAATGTACAAAATATTTTTATTTATTTTATTTTAATCCCATCTTAGTGGCTACACATTTATGGTAACAATTTTAAAACTTTTTCACTTAAAAATTGTTAAAAATTGGTTTTCTGAGATTAAAGTAAGCCTTGAAAATTTTTTACTTCAAGTCAAAACACTACAAAAACACTTCAACAAAACAACATCAACACAAAATAAAAATATTATAAAAAAAAAATTATAAAAAATAAAATAAATAAAAAATATTTTATAAAACGCGAAATAACCCAATCAAAAAAAAATAATAATAATAAATAAATAAAATATGTTACGCCTACATAAAGGCGATGAAGCTACCAAAAATATGGGTACATGGATCTTTAATCGCATCACAGATCGCATAGAATTCAAGCCATGTGCAGTGCCTAAAAATACAAACGAACATTTCGTCAACACAAACGGTTTTCAATTTCAAGCGACTTTGGATCCCGTCGAGGAACTTATCTTTCGACAGGAATTTATGCGTGATTCGAAATTATCCGATAGTAATCGTATACTCATCAAAGATATACGTAATCTGGTATGTTTTCTAATGCCGAAATCATTTCTGCGACGCGATTTTATACGTTTTCTATATTCGCGTACGGTGCATCAATTTTGGAATGCGCTCATTATTTATTTTGAATATTATTTGAAATTGGTCGAATTTGTGCTAATACGTCGCGATGATATTGGTGGTGATACGCAGGCAAAAATTCAGAGTACCCAAAGTAATGAAATGAAACAAATCTATTCGAAATATTTATCACAATACAGATTAATACTGGCGCGTGAATACAGTGTTATACTGTTGGGTGAGGGTGAAATGCAGCGTTATCATCATCTGAAACCCATTGTAAATATTTCATTGACCATCAAGGATAAACAATTCTATGAACATTTTCTTGCTGTCTCACAACAAATTGTTTGGATTGCAATGCATCGGCGTGCCTACGATGAGATTGATGCCGAAATGGGACGTCTTTTTTCGTACCGAATATTTTCGTACGACCTCACGAAATCATATAAAATTTACAACTGCTGAACAGGGTTTACTTTTATGGTAAAAATTATCGTCGCGTTAATTATCGTTCACAGAATTCACCGCTTATACAGGAACTGCAAAATGTCGAAAATGAAAATTTACCAATTTTATGGATTGGTGAACGTAAATATCGTGGCACTGATATGCGTATTGCTGCATTGGAACTTGAGTATATAGTACCCGATTCACAATTATCGCTAATTGATGTAACACACGGCATACTGGGACACATGAAGAAAATCTATAATACGCTGCTACAACTCGATTGGAGTGCAGTACGCTATCAGAATTATAATTCACGTAATGATCCATATCATATAATACGTCAACCCTCATTGGAAATACCATCGATCGAAAGAGAACATTTGAATAAGACGGAAAAATATTTTCAATCGTATTATCAAATCGTAACAAATTTCTCGGGCGTTTCAAATCGTACACTCAAGAAATGGTTAATACGCGAAGAGTTGCTGTCAATCTTATCCAAGGGAAATCTACTGCTAAATGTCGAAAAACGTGCAGAGGCTTGCTTGAAGTTGGGTGGTTTAATCAAAGAGTCTACTGAAGAAGCCCTAACTATTGTGGCTCCTGCTTTAACACCTACGAAAAATTTTTAGGTCGTAGTTCAATGTCAGCAAAAATATGAGTAAAATATCGAAAGCTTCTAAAGAGGAAATACTTGAAGAAGTTTTGGTAATGACAGCTATGGGTAGTGCAATGAAACTTGAAAAGAAAGGTCCAAAATCAACCGGTCACATTTCTATAGTTGAGCGCGTTAGTGATTCACCACGTTTAAGCACCAAGAAAACATTTATACGCCGTGATTCAGTATTACCAAGACGCGTTGGCTTTAGAAGTAAGAGTTCTTCTTAAGGAAACAAAGACGAAATAATTTTTGCTCTTTTTTTTTTCTCATTTCTTTTGGCATTTAAACTTTAAAATTTTAAAATGTCTCAATTTGGCATTAAAGTGTTAACATAAAAGATAAGAACAACAACAAAAATAAACTTTAAGTTAACTTTTAGTTAATCACGTCTAATATATTTTCCGACAGATGACAGCCTTTTCGGCAATAGATGGCTGACTGTGCTTTGTGAGCATTTACTTGTATTTTGAGTAAAAAATTTTAATATGTCTTTCACATATTTTAAATTTCTTTAAAAAAATTACAGGGGAGGACCTTTGCATAAACTACAATAAATTAAAAAATTGAGGGTTTACTACATAGAAAGTTAAAAATTTTATTCTTCGAAGAAATAAAAAGCGATTACAAATGTTTTCACTACAAATTTTTGTCCCGGGAGTGAGCTCTTTAGCCGCCTTTTGTATGGAGGCTGTTGTCAAGCAAATTTATAGACAACAGTTGTTGCTCCAGTCTGGAGATGTAGCGTGTTCAGAATTTACGAATTTCATTTCGCACAGATGTTACGTCTAGGTCTCTGTGGATGTTGGAGTTCCTGACGCACGGATGGCGCACTTATGATCCTGCGGAGCAGCTCTCCGGAATCGCTGTAGGATTTCGGTGTTAGAATCAGCTGCCGTCCCCCAGAGTTGGATGCCATAGGTCCAAATGGGCTTAAGAAGCGCTTTGTAGAGCAACACTTCGCCGAGTAGCCAGTTCAATTTAGCTAACTTTAGGTTTAGCTGCGTCTTTTTGGCCTCAGGCCCAGGTATCTCGCCTTGTTCACCCCAGGGACGAGTGTACCATGAAGGCAGTTGAGCTTGCGGGTCACTAATATCATATGAAGTGACTCCTCCGTATTTACAGAGATATTCCATCTCAGCAGCCAAGATTGCAGCATGTCTAGCTGCCTTTGGACGATTTCAGAGGCCTCCGTGCAGTACGTTGTCCTTTGCCAAGTTCAAATACAAACTCCAAAAAAATACAGAATTTGCAAACAAGTGCTCTGCTGTATTTTACAATTTTTTACATTAAACTCCATTCAGCCGGCACAGAGTTCATGAATATTTTAAAAGCTATAAACGTATGAATTTCTTTTTTTTTTTTTTTTGGCACAAAAAGTGGGTCTGGGCAATATAAATTTAATGTGCAATTGAAGTAACAAAATGGCAGCTAAACACAAAAATGACAAACCAAATGTCGACAGGCAGCACACTTTTTTTTTTTTTTTGCTAATAATGAGCATTCTATGTGTGCATGAGTAGAGATAATGATAAGCAGCGATACTTGAGTCAAGTAACTCATGAATACTTGTAAGCGTAAAAAAAAAAAAAAACGATATGAGAAGGATACAACGCCAAAGCAACGCCACACCACACTACTATGCAGTAGTAGTAGCCTTGTAGGCAGTGTGCCAAGTGCCACTCAAAAAGTTTGTCAAGGATTAAGCGACAGCCGACGACGACGACTGCAAACAATTCAAAGTGACTAGATATGCTGCCTTCTGAGTGCAATGAACTGCTTAGCAAGAGCAAATTTAAAAAGAGAAAATATTTATTTACATAAAACTTTTAATAAAAACAATATTAAAAAACATTACCTCGTATTTATTTTAAACTTAATAAATCTCCTAAAGCCACCAACTCTAATAATTCTCCAACTTTTAACTTCGGCACCACATTCATGCTGGTCAATTCCTGAAATAGCAGCTTACATGCATACGGCATGGATATCTTCGAAACATGCGCTGACGATTGACAGAAATGACACCACGAACAATAGGCCAAACGGCCGCATGTCTTGCAGACATCAACATCGAAAGCATCCGATGAAATCATTAAACGCTCCATGATCAACATGCTAGCGCCGTACGATATCAAACAATCACGCTCCATTTCACCTAAACGTAGACCACCCTCACGACTGCGTCCTTGTGTCGGCTGCCGCGTGAGCACTGCCTTAGGGCCACGTGCACGAGCATGCATTTTATCCTGTACCATATGCTTCAATTTTTGATAGTACACCGGACCTGAGTAGATGTATGCCTCCAACGATTCACCCGTTATGCCCGAATAGAAATAATCTTTGCCAACATAATTAAAGCCATGCCGAAAGAGTTCATCTTGTATATCCTGACAACGTGAACCGCCGAATGCAGTGCCATAATGAAATTTACCCTCAAGTAAACCAGCCTTGCCACCGAGTAATTCTAAAGTTTTACCGACTGTCATACGTGATGGAAAACCATGTGGATTCATAATCATGTCCGGACAAATGCCAAAATCATTGAAGGGCATATCTTCTTGTTCAACAATTAAACCGGTAACACCTTTTTGTCCGTGCCGCGAACTAAATTTATCGCCAATTTCTGGACGACGCGTTTGACGCAACAGAATTTTTATAAGAAAATCCTCTTCACCATTTGCCGAAACCAGTACACGTTCAATGTAACTAGGCTCCGGACCCTTATACGATATCGGCACCGCAGTATATGCCTGTTGTGCGCTTTGTCCTGTTTGCTCGAGCGGATTAATCGATGTCACCGCAGGCATTTCTTTATTAATCATAATTTGCTTATTTACAACCATTTCACCGGGTGCCACTATGCCATCCGTATCGAGTGCATCATGCTTGAAGATAACCTTATTCGTTAGCGCATCCTTAACGGGACCCATAATACGATCGTATGTCTGATTTGCATAACGTTTTACAGTACATTTGGAATTTTTATAAACCAAACAGCGTCCATAGCCACGATCAATTGAGGCTTTATTTAGTATAAGCGCATCTTCAATGTCATAACCCGAATAGCTCATAACCGCAACTGTAGCATTTTGTCCTGCGGGTAGCTTATCGAAATTTGTCAGCTCTATGGTACGCGATTTGACCATTGGCGCCTGAGGATAGACGAGATTATACATTAACGAATCAATGCGATTCTTTTGATTGTAGCCAATAACACCCATTGCCTGTTTACCCATGGCACATTGATAGGTATTACGTGGACTTTGATTATGATGCGGATACGGTACTAGACCAGCGCAAACGCCAAGCAATGTAAATGGTTCAATTTCCAAATGTGTTGTTGTTGCTGCATCAATGTGCGCCTCATTCCATGCAATAAACGAATCATTCTCCTCATTTACATCCAAATATTCGATGAGACCATCATGTAGAAAATCTTCAAATTTACGCAAGCCACGTTTAAGTTCATCCAAATGTTGTTGCTCTACCGCAGGACGTCCTTGTTTAACAATTATATACGGACGACAAAGACGTCCACCATCCGTATGTATATAAATGCAGCGTTGCGTATGCGATGTATGCACCGAGACAAAACTGCCCAGACGTCCTTTGCGACGCATTAAACGTAAATTACGCACTAAATTCTTATAATTCATAGTCAGTCCAAGCACATTACCATTGATGAAGACCAAAAAGACGCGCGTATTATTTATAGGATTACCACTCACTTCACGTATATCCTCAACACCGGCAGCGTATGCCAAATTCATAACCGGTTTCTCATCCACCTCCGTTGTTATATGCGTCATCAATGCTAAATTCTTAACTAAACCACAAGCTTCACCTTCCGGTGTATCCGATGGACACAACATGCCCCATTGACTTGGCTGCAACGAACGTGGTCCCGAAACTTTACGCGATTTCTCAAATTGTGAATTAACACGTGTCATCATGCCCAAAGCGGATATATAACTTAAACGTGATAGCACTTGTGTTACACCGGCGCGTTCCATTTTAAAACGTTTTATAGTCCAATTACCCGAAGAAATGGCTGACTCCAAGCCTGCCGTAATTTGTGCAGCACGCATATGCTTTACCACATCAAATTGTGCTGCTTTGACTTTGGGTATATTCTTATCGGCAATCATTTTCAGCTCCCAATTCATGCGCTTGAACAAATCCTCAAACATGAGCGATATTAATGAACCCGCAAGTTCGAGACGTTTATTGCCGTAATAATCACGATCATCGAAGAGCGTATTATCCAATTCGGCAGCCATAACACGGCGCACCATAAGTGCAACGTAAATGGATTTCATTTGATAATTAAAATCATCGACCGGTACATGCGCCAATATGGTGGTGGTCAACAGTTCGCGTGCCTCATCCGGTGGTGTTTTTAGTGTTAGCGCTTTGAAAACGTTTGACAACCAATTTGGAACCTAGCAGCAATAAAACAATGCATTAAATTTCTAAATGCCTTTGTAAGCACAAAACACTTACCCATATACTCTAGTGCACGTTGTTGCGTATAAATCTTCAAATTGAATGCCTCTAGCAGCGATGGTGCAAAACGATTTTGTGTCTGCGGATCTAAACCAATATGCGCCATTATCTCCTGATCAGAGACAACACCAAGCGCTTTAAATATTATCGCAATGGGTATATCATCTGTCATGGAATTATGTTTCATATAATATTTGCCATGTTTACTGAGCACCAGCGTACGTGATTTCTTTTCATGCGTCGAAGATGTCACCAGACATTGTACAGTGCCATTAAATTCTTCGGTTATCATTTTGTTCCATGACAATTGTTCTTGTATAAGTATAACCTTCTCTTGGCCGCGTACCACAAAGTAGCCACCTGGATCCAGCGGACATTCATTGCATTTGGATAGCTCAAATTCGGATTTTCCGGTGAGCACACAATTTGAGGAGCGCAACATAAGCGGCATGCGTCCAATGAGCATATTATTACGTTTAATACGTTGCGCGCCGCGTGTATATTCTATATCGACAGTAATAGGCGCCGAATAGGTGGTATCACGCAGGCGACACTCATGCGGCGTGGTTGTTTTGGTTATATTGAAGCCATCATCAATATCGGGTTTGCCAACGCGTACATCCAAATACTTTAAATAGAACATAGGATCTGCATCGCTTATAACTAGCTGATTTGCATTGACAATCTTTTTGATGTCTACATTTATGAAATGATTGAACGAATCAATGTGCTGCTTGACCAAACCTTTCACCTGCAGAAATGCCGGCACCAATTTCCATTTCTCCTCCAGCGGTTTTAATGGGTTGTGCCCATGTTTTTGGATCACCTTGCCAAGCTTGTGACTGGGCTGTGGCTGCATTTTGTTCAACTTCAACCATTTATTTCTTTTAATAAAACTAAATAAAACGAAAACAACGCGTGAAGCGCACACAAATTAATATTGTTTCGTATGGCCGATTGTATGACCGATTGAATGACCGACATGTTATCGATTGTGTGACCGACTGTGTTACCGATTGTTTGACCGTTATATGACCGATTTTCTGTGACCGACTGCGAAAATCGATATATCTGTCAAAAATCGGTCATATAAAACAGAAAAGTCGAGGTGGTGCAGTAAAACTAACGCACACAAACTGAAATATTTTAAATAAAAACACAAAAAATTATACAAATTAAAAGTAGCAAATATGTCGCAACGTCTTTTAAAAACCACACCGCGTCGCGTTAAGCTAGAACCAAAACAAGAGCCACAAGAAGCGCGTGCTACGCGTAACTACGCAAATTCTCCAGCTGCAAATGAAAATACACAAATGGAAGATGATATTGTGCCGGATTTGCCACAGCGTGGACGTCCATCGAAAAAATTAATGTTAGTGCGTCAAAATACACAACGTATGTTAGCTACGCAGGCGCCGGAGCGTACAACAACAAAAAGTAGTACAAAAACTACAGCTTCCGCCGCCGCAGCCGTTAAGGTGGAACCCAGCACAAGTGGCGCTACAAAATCCGCCGCTGCTAATCGTACCGATAATATCGTTGTCAAAATAACAAAAAAATACAATACCAGCAAAAAGAAGGCAGCACTAGAGGCACAGCGACAACATCCTTCGGAATCCTTTGTTATGAAACTTTTCGATCGTTCGCTGGATTTATCGCATTACACCGCTAAGACGCCACTTTATCCGATTTGTCGCGCTTGGATGGCCAATCAACCGCGTAATCCAGCTATAAGTAATTATGCAAAACGTGAAGATTTAAAATCGTTGGTAAAACGTGAAAATAATGGTGAAGAATTGTTGGAGAAATTGCGTCGCCGCGAAATTGCTGACGTTAAAACGCTACCATTGCCACGTAAAACTGATATGAAAATGATACCAGATGTCTTGGAGCAGGATAATATAGACGAATCACGTCAGCTGGAGGGCGCAAGCCGTGAGGAATTGTTAGCGCATAATAAACAACGTTGGCGTCGCGTTAAAACACATTGGCATGCGCATTCCAAGAAATACAACCATGAGCGCTATGCAACAACTTATCGCATTATTGATATGCTCTATCGTGGTTCCTAAGCACAAAGATCCGAAGAAGTTCGGATGTATTGAAATACATATGATCTAAACGCATGTTTGTACTAAGCATAGAATAATTAAAATTGTAAGGACTTTTTAAAACAAATTTTTAACAAATAAAAATGTATTATTATAATTATTGTGGGTTTATTAGATTAGGAAAACAAAGAATTGAGCGATGCTGACCATATTAAGAACTTTGTTCAAGGCTCATATCCTTTGAATGCTACCAATATGAGTACCAAACAACTAAGTGCTTGATGCAGTAGAAATATGAGACTGTAATTGTTCGGAGGACTGTTCATTTCTATCATCTCTTCCTCATATAGATGCATTTTCATGTCCCATCTGGAAAAAACAGTGGTTGTATGTGTGTTCCGAACTGTTTGTAGCGTTCGACATTTTATTACGGCTAGATCGGTTTTGATCAGCATTGAAAGTAGAATCGATCTAGCTATATCCGCCTGTCTTTAAAGAATAGAGCCACCATATTCGAAACGTAGACTCTCCTAAGGCACCATAAAAACTTGTTTGTTTTAATCTGGGAACTCAAATTTTAGTATAAATTTTATTTTTTTTTGTCGAGCAATGATTTCGCCAAAATGAAACTTGCTTACTAAACATATGTACGTATGCACCACTAGATAAGAAGGTCTAAAAAGTAATCAAACCAATTTACGATGCACTGTCATGCGATAATTTGTTGAGCAGATGTAAAATAGTAATGAGTCGTTCAACGGAGTGCTGTGGACATTTGCACCGAAGCATATGCACGCCGGCGCACGCGCCATTGAGATTGCTAATTATGTTGCTGCTGTCATTTTCCACGCATACAATTTCGCCATTTCTAATAACGAAGATCGATTAAAAACATCGGAAACCAGTGCTGAGGCCTCATCAAAAGAGGGAAGAACTTGAAGAGCACAAACAGCCGCCGACTTTTATGAATAGGGTGAAGAAGTGCTTTATGGGGCTGGCATTGCAGATTTATATCTGCAAGTATTTCTACAACAAAAGTTGTTTTCGTGCCTTAAATTTTTTTGGGTTTTTTTTTTTTCAAAATCTCGTTTTTTGAACTTCTAAGTCGATTTTCTCCGAATCTACTGAACCGATTTTAATGATACCAAATGCAATCAACGCAAATTTTTAAAATTACATACTATCATTTTTCATTTAATTTTTTTTTTTTTTTTTTTTTTGTATACAGAGAAAAAACTTAAATCTTTAAACTTGTTTATCTCGTTTTTCGAACTGGCGGCCACAATGCCGCCCGTAATTCTAAAGCGATTTTGATGAAATTAGTTGCAATCGACGCTGAATTGTCACCATTCTTGTCCATATCTCAACTTTTAACAAATTTTTTTACTATTTTTTTTTTACTTTTTACTAAAAAATTCCCAAAATTAAGATACGGACCAGAATTACATATCCACTGAACGCCGCTTGCTTTTTCCTTTTCAAATGACCTGGAGTCGAGTAATCGTTTTCGACGCCCTACTTTGATGGCCAAGAGCTTTTTGAATAACCCTCGTACCAAGGAAAGAAAAATTTATTTACTTTAATATGTCCTTAATAATACAAAAAAAAAACTGAATTCAAATAACTCTTTGCGTTTTCAAATTAGAATTTTTTCAAAAAGAGTCTAAAAAACATTTTAAAATATCAGGTTTATGGGGTCTCCGATGCCTCCTTTAATGCGTTACAAACTTTCGGACAGACTGAATATACCCGTTTACTCTATGTTTATGAAATTGTATACAGGGTATCTGCCGCGTTTTTTTAAATTTAAATAAAAAAAAATTCTGTATAGTTTTAGATTTCTACGCCATTTGTATTTAATTATTTATTAATTTTTTTTTCTTGGGCATTAGCATAGATTTAGAAGTATTTATATAATAATTAATTAAAACTAATTTCTTTTTTAGTAATTGTTCTCAATATGGAAAATTTTTCTTGTTTTGTTTTTTTTTGACAATAATCATTTGAAAGATTGTTCTTAAAAATGTCTTTGTGTTGTTGTTGTTGTTCTAGTGTGTGTGTTGTATTTTTTATTTGTTTTAAGTGGTGTGACAATTTGTTTTAGTTTTTAATATCAGAACAAGAATTGAAGGAGTTAAATTAACAATATTATTAAAATGACAAAATGGCATCGTTGCAAAATAATTGAAATTCTTAATTTTTATTAATTTTAAAGTTTAAAGAGTCATGTTGCTAAATGTTTGTTGAAATCTTTAATTGAATTTATTAAGATAATTTCTGGCATTTTGCAGAGATTTGGAAATATAAGTTGCTTTGAAAATTTTAAATATATTTTTTAAGTATAATTTTCCAATTAGATTAGCAAATATTTGGCAAAAATTCTAATTAGTTTTTTTTGTTTTTTTTTTGTTTTGCATTTAAATACGCTTCACACTCTTTGAGTTTATAAAAAAAAAGTATTTTTTTTCTGTGTATAAGTGCCATGCTGCACTGTGTATTTGAGAGAGTATGTGTTTTTGTATGTCTGTTTGTGTGTAAAAATAGTATACATATGCGAAAAAATGCTGCTGGAAATGCTTTCGGTTGTTGTTGTTGTTATTTTTGTTCTTTTTTTTATACTGGATTTACTCTCTTCCTCTTCTCATCATCTCACCACATCCCGCCACGGCTGCTGCTGCACATCAACAAGGCGCGCATCCAACTTCTTTCTCTCTCTCTCTTTCGCTCCATCTTCATCCCATCTTATTCGACCTTGAGCAATTCAACATCAAAGGTCAAAGTAGCATTTGGTGGTATGACACCTGGATGACCACGGCTACCGTAAGCATAATCCGGTGAGCAAATAAGACGTGCACGTTGTCCAACCGAAAGTTGTGCTACGCCTTCATCCCAGCCGCGTATAACTTCGCCTTTGCCAATGGTAAATTTGAATGGCTTATTGCGATCGCGTGATGAGTCAAATTTGGTGCCATCATCCAAAGTGCCGGTATAATGTACAGAGACAACTTGTCCATTTTTGGGGTAGGTGCTGCCTGTATATACGTGCAAATATACAACAAAAAAAAAAACATGAATTAGCAATGCAGAAAGTGAGGTTAAATTTTAATACGACAGCGTTTGCGGCGGCAGCATTTTTTTCCGGCAACTTTTTTGTTATATTTTTTTTTATTATTATTTACTATTTGGTTTATTTATTTCACTTACCATCACCCTGAGAAATTGTCTCAACGCGTACGCCCATTTTCTATGCTTTTACTTCAAGTGTTAAACGAAGAAAAAAATGTGTGTGTAGATTTTCTTCTACTTTTGATTTATTCGAATTTTCCGTAGCAGCGACGCGACGTCAAAACCGCAAAAAGGCAAGAAAAAGGACCTCTGTTCTTGAAGTGGGGGGTGCGAATGAGAGAGGTTTAAGTGTAGTAGTACTGCTTGAACTTATAGTGAACGTATCTGTTCAATTAAATATGTATATATATGTTCCTGTAAGGAATTACTTGTATAACTATCTTTTTCACACACTACTGGACAAATAACGGTTAATGAATATTGGCGGCTAATGGCGCCATTAAAATGAGCGCCAATATTGAATATTGAACTGAGCGTCAAGTGGTGAAGTAAAGAAGTGAAATAATAAATCTGCAATTGTTTTTATTATTATTGCATTATTATTTGCATTTCTTTGCTTGTAATGAAATTAATTTAATTGTGATTATTTTAAAGTTATTAAAAGGTTTTCAGTGAAATTCTTTATAATTTGCTTGAAGTGCTTTATATATTTTATTTATAATTTATTTTTAATATATTCTATATATTATGAAGTGTACTAAGTGCGGCCGTTCTTTCAAAAGGAAATTTTCGTTGGGCGTCCACATGGCAAATGATCTTGGTGGCGAGCGACCGAATATTCCCTGTTATAAGTGCGGTCGTATTTTTGTTTGTAGGTCAAGTATGTACAAGCATAGGGCTATTTGTACTGTTGGGGACAATTTGCGGCAGCCGCAAATTGAAGACAATTCAAACGACGGAGCAACGGACATCGATAGGGATTTAGTTAAAGAGAGCGACATCTTTTTTAAGGCTATCCTACGTTTCTCAGTTTCATTTATGAACGTTACGAGCGGTTTCGTCAATGAAACGGAGAAACCGAATGCAACTAGGATAGAAGACGTGCAGCGTAACACTCTTTTGACGATATCTCGAGAACTAAAAGACCCTCCATTGATTTTTTTTTATTAAAATAAAGGTAAAATAATAAGCTTTCATCATATTGTGACGAAAATAAAAAATATGAATTAGCACACATAGAAAAAAAGGTTTAAAAAAGTTTTTGTGTTTTTCTACATGAATTTTTAAACTTTTTAAATTCACTTCAAATTTATTTAAAACCTTACAATTTTCTCTACACGCCCTATAAATTTCATTGAAATCGGTTGAAAACTCTTTAAGTTACAAGACTTTGAAAAAATAAAGGGCCAAAATTATAAGTGACGTAATTCCCAAAATTTTGAAAATTTTTAAAAAATACTTGACTGAGCTATTACTACCCCCCAAATACTACAAATTGACCAACTTTGAACAAATCAAAAACTTGACTTGCAACTTTGATCTTTTTCGTATGGAAAGCCCCATAGGTCTTTTTATTATTGTTTATTATTATTTATTATTATTTCTAGTGAAAGAGACCATTTGGTCCACGTACTTAGCGAACGTATGTAAAAATAACAATGGTCCGTGGACCATTGTAGACCAATGTTATTGTTTTTTTTTTTTCGCTCGTACATTTGCTGCTTTGCTCGCACCTATATGGCTATATTATGGCTGTTTTATATTTATTAGTTTTTGCATCAGCAGTGAGTGATGAGTGCGAATGAGAGAGGTTTAAACTCTGTTGCATTAGTGCGAGTGAATAAGCTGCTATGTTTTTAGGAAGTAAAAAAAGTCAGTACAATAAAAACTGTACAGACCAGAAACAGCTGTTATAGCGTCTATATACAGTGGGATGCAGTGGATAAAAAATGAAGATCTATCAAAAATATCACTTGCAGTCTTCATATTTTAGCAATAAATCTGTCTTAATATACAAATTTTAAAAATAAATAAAAACGTTTTTATCTCCTTCAAATTTGGAATTAAAAATTATTTTTATTTTGTTTTGTGTTTCGACGCTTGGTATACAAAAAGTATTCATTTTCACAAATGGCATATCGTCGTGTAGAGGAAGGAAATATCTTTCAACCCATGAAAAGTTCAGCTTTATAAATTTATCTATTCTTGAGATTTTTAGTAATAACTGAAAAAAAGTCCACAACGAATGGTTTTTTAAAGATATCTCCTAAACTAGTGTTATCAGAGAGTTTTTAAAGTATGTATATATTTCAGAATTTAAAAATAATTTTTTTTTAATAAAAAGCTTGATTTTTAAACTTTTAAAAGCCGGACTCAAAAAATGTATGAATAATAACAACCTTTTTAGAGAAAACACCCAAATTTTTTTGTTTACAATTTGGTACCTTGGAATACCGTGATCACCTTTTTAAAGCGAACACTGATCACTAAATTAGGTTTGATATTAGGTTGTGTCCACTGAGCCCAGTGAGGGACACATATATACTTATTTGGTCCATAGGTAGGGTAATCCAATGATGTACCGTAATGTTGGCCTGTAATATATCTGCGCAATACGCAAATACCTGATATTAACTTGGAATCCTGCTGGTCGCATCTTCCAGCGATACGAGCCATGTTGGACTAATTCGATTGTATCTAATCTTAGTAGTAGCTGAGTTCTCACGGTTTCCGCCGGGTCCTTAATTTTTAAAAAAGTCTATATTTCTCATACCTAGTTTTTTTTGCATGAACGAGAATACCTATCAGACTCGGTAATCTCTCCTTTGGAACTGCAGCATGTAGTGAGCTAGTTTTTTCATGTGAATTTGGGACATTATTATTGATATTCCTTCACTTTCTCTCAAAATCAGTAAAGAGAATCATCTCCACATTGCAGCTAGCTAGTAACCTGTAAGAATGTGGCACATTCCCTCTCCCTTGAATTAAGAGTGTTGCAGAACAATTAAAGATAACAGCTGTCTTTAAACTGCCGAGTCTTAACTAAAATCCACAATTGTATTATCCTGCCTCAGTTCTTAATATACAAATACATAAACGATTTTTTTGTTAGCTTAATAAATATTATTAATATATTTACATATATTAAAATGCATTTGACTATTTAACTTAATTAGATTAAAAATTAAAACGATATTTAGATATAAATTAACAAAGAAATATAGGCGTCAAATTGTCAAGCATCTCGAGACATTTTGCAAAGAGGTCGAAGCAGTGGCAGCGTTTTTTTCTTCTTTAATGTTTTTTTTTTTTTTTGTTTGTTTTTGATGAATAATAAATGCGACACTCTAAATATTTTGAGTTTTGAGTAGCAGCGCGGAGACACCAAAAAATTTGATTTTACAAAACGATGCGTCATGTTTTTTCGTCATAGCTGCTTGGAGATGCGTAGGCGTTCTTTACATTTCAATGCTGCTGCTGTATCTGCTGTTGTGGCTGTTCGTTGGTACACAGCTTAGATGCAATAATTGCTGCCAACGCTCATTGCCGCTGCCGTCGCCGCCACCTTGTACGCCCACGCATAACCCCTTTTAAATGTAATACAAACGCACAATGGATTTCGTGATGAGCGTTTCGTTGTCATAGAAACTTGTCTGTATGGTTACATTACCATTTAAGACTTTTGCAGGCATCATTTGTGACTCCGGCGCTGCTTCAATTGTCGATTGCCAGGTATTTGTTGTATTCGCACCGACAAAACCCATTTCAAAGAACCACTCTTCCATAATGCGTCCTTTGAATAGGACCTTCTGATCGAGACGAAAATTTTCCATTGATTCAATGGTACTAAAATTTATTTCACGTGATACCGCACGTAAATCCAATATTTTAACAGGTACACGTGCCTCATGCTCTACATCGGCCGCAGAGAAATCCTTGTTGTCCTGCCATATAATTTTACCCGTATCGGCATCGCGTAAAATCATAAAATTTATTTGAAAACCCTTTTGGATTTTTTCACCCTGATTGAGATCATCGGAGCCCATTGCGGTTGTTGTTTTTGTTTTCGTTGTTTACTGGTAAATGTTTTTGTTCTATGTATTTTCAATTATTTCGACATATTATTTAAGGCAAGCGAAGATAAAATCAATTAAATTTATTTATTTTTAACGCGAATATACGTGTGTATGAGTGTGTGTATGTTTATATATAGACATATATCGGTCTTTAATTTCAATGTTATTGAATGTAATTGGTAATTATTGGTCCGCTTGGCGAATTGGTCTGCTTTGGGGGTATCGAACGCAATAAACAACCATCGGTTGTGCAGCCACATAGGTGCGAGCAGGGTACCGATACAGGCAAATTCGCCCGGTGGCCCCCCTGTAAATCAACAGCTGTATTATTGAGCAAATCAGCTGCTTACGCCTTGCATTTCTTAAGTGATAAATAATTTTAATTGACTTGTCTTTATTATAATTAAACAAAAAAAATGCTTATTTACGGCGTTTATGTCGTCAGCAAATCGGGTGGTCTCATCTTTTATTTAGATCATAATGTACCACGCATAGAACATGAGCGCAGCTTTAGTTATCCACTTGATGTGGTTTTGGATTATGATGCAAAAAATTTCGGTAGCATTTAATCGTAAAGATGGCATAAATGGTTTGTTTGCTTGTTTTTTGTTATATGCTCTTATTCATAAAATAATAATAATATTCCCAACTACAGTTGGTCATGTACTTGTCAGCGTCAATGGCATCACTGTAAACGGCGCCACACTCGGAAGATGGACGCGTCTAAAAACGTTACTCGAGTCGCCGGAGAGTTTTCCTATAAATCTAAAATTTAGTCGCCCTAAAATGACTACAAATGAAAAGATATTTTTGGCTAGCATGTTCTATCCACTCTTGCCATTGCCAGTCAATTAAGTCCCGAACCGAAAAGTTCTGGCATTGAAATACTAGAAGCGGATACTTTTACGTTACACTGTTTCCAAACGCTTACCGGTGTAAAATTTATTATTGTCTCGGAAACGGGACTGACCGGCGTTGATATGTTGCTGCGCAAAGTTTATGAACTCTATTCGGATTATGTACTCAAAAATCCGTTCTATTCACTTGAGATGCCGATACGTTGTGAATTATTCGATAATAAGCTGCAAGAGCTGCTCTCGAATGTGGAAAAAACGGGTCTAAGTAATTTAGATAAATGAATTTAGTTTTTTAATAATAATATACGATTTAGTGTAAATAGTTTAATTTATAAACATTTTTAATTTTTCGAAAAATTCCATTAAATATGTTAAATTATATTTTAGAGAGATTTACAATGCTTGAAACTGTTTCGGAGCTTCAGAAATCAGAGCAGGATATTAGAAGTATTTTCAAAAGACACTGAGCTTTTTCACTTAGTGCTTGTATTATTTTCTTCTTTCAAATGGAACTGTGACAAAGAAATACTCTTGCTAGTTGTTCTACTCCCTTACCATGGGTCGCGAATGGCTGGTATCCAAGTATGTAGTACAGTAAAGTATGATGATTAACCAGAGACGGAGTCTGTTCTCACGGGCAGTTTGATGGCCCTACAGTGTTGGCTCTGTGTTAAAATCTAAAACTGCGTATAGATCCAACAATGGTCGATTGTGGAGTTGCGTATACATCCATGCTGGAGTCATCTTAGGCATCAGACAGGCACTCTAGGATTTAGATAGGCTTTCCTCTCCACCATAGAGGGAAATACATGTACCATACTATGGATGTCATTGATTTGG
Source organism: Leucophenga varia (assembly GCA_018903435.1). Lineage (NCBI taxonomy): Eukaryota > Metazoa > Arthropoda > Insecta > Diptera > Drosophilidae > Leucophenga > Leucophenga varia. The sequence continues at coordinate 72,969 of JAEIFJ010001581.1, forward strand.
TACCAGATGACATGTTCTCCGTTTTCCTGGTCGGCGAAACGCAACCCTAACGGCCCGTAAACTTGAGTCGCAAACAGACAGCGTAGTGGGCAAGCGTAAAAGCAGGAGGAATAAATGTTATTGGAGCGAATTAGGTATCTGAAATATGTTTATCTTTCGAGAAGAAGACTGCAATAATTGAGGTATAAAGCCAGTACCAGAGTGTGGAACCCCACATTAATTTGGGCATAATAACAAATGTTAAAAAAAAGTTTTGTGCTCTTCCATTTGAAAATTATTTTCTGCTGAACCAAAATATGAAGTCAGATTTTTAAAAATTTCCAGATACATACTATATGTGTAAAGCAAATCTTCAATTTTTTTTTTTTTTTTTTAATTCAGAAAAAAGTGAGTTTACTAAATTGTAA
>JAEIFJ010001582.1:0-19849 GCA_018903435.1 Leucophenga varia
ATACTCAATATAAGTGACCCAACTGCGGCTCAACGCCAAATGCTCTCAGACAGTCAGTGTGGGCTGGATAACACACGCCAAAGCAGTCTCGTTCAACGTATTCTGGTCTGTTGCCCGGACAGTAAACGTACTGCCGGCCAAGGTGGCGCTGCTACAGGTGGTGCCGCTGCGGTGGATAGCCGTTCTAGTGAAGAGCCCGAGCCGGGTAACGTTCTGCCCAGTATTGGGAATTGTGGTATACTGTTGGCGAATCGTATCATTGGCGGCACCAAGACACAGCTCTTCGAGTTTCCCTGGATGGCACTGCTGCAGTACAAGAAGCGTGAGTATGACAAAAGATATACCATAAACTCAGTCTAAAGTCTCCAATTGTAGCAGAGAATAACGAGTTTGGCTTTCATTGCGGCGGCGCTTTGATCAACTCTCGCTATGTGCTCACTGCCGGTCATTGCTTGGCCAGTAGCAAGTTGATTAAATATGGCTGGGAGCTGCACAGTGTGCGCCTGGGTGAGTGGGACATCAACACAGCACCCGACTGCATTGTGGAGCTAAACAAGAAGAGCGTCTGTGCCCCGTTGCACATTGACATTGAGATTGAGAAGCGGATTCTGCACGAGCTGTATGTACCGAACTCCATTGACCAAATGCACGACATTGCCCTGCTGCGGGTCAAAGAGCCTGTTCACTTTACGGAATACATCAAACCTATTTGTCTGCCCGTTGCGGATGAAGTGCGTAATAGGCAATTCGATGATGTTGCCATGGACGTTGCCGGTTGGGGTAATACCGAGGATGGCAGGCCTAGCAATATCAAACTGAAGATTACGGTGCATGGATGGAATCTTGACCGTTGCCAGGAAAATACCGCACCTATCAAATGCATCTGAATAAATCGCAATTGTGTGCCGGCGGCAAAGCCAACATTGACACCTGCCAGGGTGACTCCGGCGGACCACTGATGCTGCCCACCGATGTGGGCCAGCAAGAGGTATTCTTTGTGGCTGGCGTCACTTCGTATGGTCCACAGCCGTGTGGGCTACAGGGTTGGCCAGGTGTTTATACCCGGGTAGGACACTATGTCGATTGGATAATAGGCAAATTAGAAGTATAATAAAAACATCTTCAGATTTTGATAAATAAAATTGATAATTTATTATTATTCACTTATATTGAATTTACTAGCTGGATATATCGTAAGCGATGTGGCAAAGTGACTGCATTAGCTAAACTATAATTTATTGTGGAATGCAAGGGATTCCATCTGAAAGGGGCGGCTCACATGGAGGCCTAGCGAGATTCAACTAGCATAGGGGTAGATAATAAATACAATATATATATATATACTATAAACAAGCTAATAGGTGAACATAATTTTGTAAATATTTCGAATAAGCTCTTGCCAATATACAAATTTACTCGTAGTGATGCTGTGCGCCGTAAAGTTGACGCCAACATGATTATATATACAGACACACAAATAACCTCGGCAATTATTTTCACGCATTACGAAAGTTTACAAAAGTTTAAGGGCAACAACATTTTTTTATAGGCTAACATAAAACGAAGTAGTGACTAAATAAATAAATAATCAGTAGTTACAAATAATTAGCAAACAGTTTTGGAAAATAATCATATTTTTCTGATTATAAAGGTTTTTTTTAGCCATTTAGTTGTTTGCCAAATAATTTATAATATTCCGAGCTGAGAGAACTTAGATGTATAAAAGAAATTGGCCATGTCTTAGGCTCAGTTCCAAGTGTAGGCGGCGATAGTCTTGTATTTAATAATAGGCACCACATCGAAGGCAATTAAACAAAACACATTGCGAGTTCTTGCATCCATTTTACACATCCTCCAGTGCAGCACGAGGAGCTGTGGCAGAAACATTGGAAGCAACAATTGATTCAGTTTGTGGCTGGATCTTATCGTCCACCGTCCTATGGAGAATGGTCAGCTCATTTTGCAACGATTCCAAAACACCCTTGACTGCAATACAGAAACCCCGACTGCAGGGAAGCAAAGGAAACTCGGGCAATTCACATGGTGGTTTAAAATCCTTTGGCATGGCTGTAATAACAGTTTGAACAATTAACATATGGTATATATATATATATATATTTAATTGTATTTATACTTACCATTAATGCTGGTAATTTTCAGTCGCTGCGCTTCGGCTGAGTATTCGGACCAAGCTTGCATCCGTCCAAGCAATTCACCACCGAATTCCTTAAAGTGCTCAATCAATTCCTTGCGAAATATAAGTGGGGGATTCTGCAGTTGCTTCACGGTAGAGTGGACTATCTTTATAATGGCCATTTCGTTGTAAACGCGAGAGTTCTCGATACCAAGCTGTGTGCCTAGAAGTATGGGATAGTATTGAAATGAATCTGTAAATAACGTCTCTTTCAAAACTAAGAAATTACCTCGCTGTTTTTCATATCCGGCCTCATTGAAGTAGGGCTCATCAACCAGTATGAGTCCCTGTATAGAGACCAACACCTGAAGCATTGTGCTGCGTGGTGACCACACCTCAGTATCGCGTCCAGACCATGTGCCAAGCAATGAAACGCATACCTTTCCTTCCTCGTATAGGTTGGGATTCAGACGCTCCGTGCAGTAGCTGATGTAATGGCAGCTAGGCGGACGTTTTGGGTAGTCGCAACCCATTTGAAAGTCAAAGAAGAAAAGTGCATTTTGGTATGGTGTGCGTTTGGGGCCAATCATCATTACGGACATAAGATCCATGCGATCCTCATAGGCACGTACTACCACGCCTGGAGGCAGCGATGCCTGAAGCATGGTATATTCACGCTGTATAGCGCGCTGAAAATTTGCCTTGTTGTTTGGATGTATGACATTGCCAATAAAATGATGAGCTTGTGGCGCATTAGACAGCACCTCAAAAAGATGATTCCCAATTGGCGAGATGGTTGACGTTGGAGAAGGAGATGAACATGCAACTGGTGTTTCGAGTGGAGGTAACGATTCAGAGAGTGCGTTCATATTCAATGGCTGCTCCATTACTTCTTCTTTTTGTGTTCCACTGTTGGATATATCTAGATCAGAAACTTCTAAATCGATCTCAATTTCTTCTGCATCACTCAATAATGCATCTTCATCAGTTGTTTTGTTCTTTGCCAAATTTTTCTTGAATCTCTCCAGTATTGTTTCTCGACATTTGGTCATTTGTTCTTTTATTAAGAAACAGAATACTTCACATACGTCAGCATCGCGACTTGCAACTAATTCAACGCTGGTTTCGGACGACGACTTCATGTTCGGACTGTCGGTGTCTTCAGCAGAATCCTTTGCCTCCCCTTCGGCAACATTATCGCTTGAGCTGTTTTCACCGCGCGAATAAGTTCCAGAGTCATTCTGTAAAAGGGCCAAAAGTTAATTGTCAAATAGAACTATGATTAAAATACCATATATATTTCTCACCTTTTCATTTTTGACTTTTCAAAGGCCTTCAAAATGCTCGCACGTGCCCTTTTTATCATTTCGCCGTACTCTGCGCGGTACTTGTGGACCAGCTCGCTGTAGGTCAGCCGGCATTCACTTTCAGTCAACTCAACGTTGCACAGAAGTAAGGCCTGCTCTTTTGGGTCTTCTACATTTATTACTTCGCTGGCGGTGTTCTTTTTGCACTGAACCTCATCGATATTGGTAGACGACTTTCGTTTGTTTGGTGTCGATGCCGTGGCTAACAACGGTGTTCCGATCAATTTAATTGGTGAATTGGAAACTTTTGCGCACATGCCTTGAGGAATTGGTATGTTTAAAATGGTTGCCGGTTCTTCGGCAGCAGCAAAGACAGCCTGAGGTGTAGTCACAGGAGTAGTTGGCGTTTGACACGCGCTCTTCTCCTTTAGGGACAGAATACCGATGAAGTAATCCTCGTGGAAGAAGTCTGTGTTAAGGAACCGGTCTAGGTAACGACAATTCTTATATACAGCCAGCAGATCATTGAGAACATCAGCTTTGCGCTGATCTGGCAGCACACGGAAAATCTTCTCCAGCCGTTGAATGGCTTCTCTGGCCCGATCTATACCAGCTATTATATGCTCCTCCGTGTTAAGTGATGCCGCACTTACGCTCATGTCAACGGTTTGACTGTTCTCCGACTGTGTTTCCCATGAGTTGTCCGTTTCATCGGATTCGTATGCATCCTGCGCTTCGCTTTGATGAATTTCGAAAAGATCCTGGGGATAACACATAGTAATGTGACCCTTAGCCCACCACACACGCACACGACCATCAGGGAAATTATCAATTACTTGTCCGGCTGTCGAATTGAGATCGTCACCAGTGAAGTTCGACACTCTAATGACCATAGTGCCAGGGCGGTATTGATAATCTGCGTGGTCCTTTAAATCATATACGCTCAACTCCTCCACTTCTTTGCACGATGGCCTAAAAGAATAACATATCCAAGAGACAAAATAGCAAACAAAAGTTCAATTAACATATAAACTCTACTTACACAGGGTTATCAAGGTTTCCATAGATGTTAAACCATTTTACTTTGGCAATCCGCTCATCGTGATCAACAGATTGTATGACACCATAGTCCACCTGTGAAGTGTTGTAATCGTTGGCTTTGCTAACGAAATCACCAGGAAAGAATTCATGATTGTCCAAATGGTGAATCGGATAGAGCTCAGTTGAGGGTATGTCGGTCTCCACCGTACCATCTTGCCACACAACCGTCATAGTACTATATACAACCAATGTTTCCACTACCATTTCATCGCCATCTTTGGGATCATTTCCTTTTCTTTGTAAACTAGATTTCTTGCTAGGCCTGGACTTCTTCTTGTTGGCTCGTCTTTTAAAGTTTCGTGAAACTATGCGTGCTGCTTGGGAAGCAAAGTTATTCAGGCGACTGGTCTCAGTTGGCAAAACCTCAGGAACCAAATCCGTTGAGTTATTGACCTCTTGAGATTCTTGTTGCACTTCATCTTCGGTCTCATCTTCAATCGTTTCCCAAGTTTCATTCATTTCATTACTTCGCAACTTCTTTCCACTCGTGTTTGTTGTTGTGTTCAGTTTTAGTGATGTATTACTCGAATCGTTTTCGCCCAGCGATCGATTCAGTCGCTGACTGCTGGGCTTACTGCTCAGACGGCGTAGCTTAAATATGTGAGCACCGCGAGAGCTGGACGCTGCAGAAGGAGACGGTGCAGCTTCATGCTGGCCACCGTTGGCAGCAGTATTATTCTTTTGCTGTTTGTTCAGCTCCGATTGCACGTTCTCTTCGTTCTTTTGCTTCTCGAAAACTGCTTGGTATAATTTGGCTACAAAAATATAATAGAATATAAATTAAATTTAAGTTAAAGTCAAGTAACCCTTATATAATATACCTCGTTCTAGCTCCCAAACGCTGTATTTAACAAGTTTATCACATTTTGAATATTTGAGGTAGAAACGATCGTGAATTTGCAGCATATATGATTCGTAGATATTAAGGCGCTTAACGTTCTTTAAGTCATCACCCTCGATACAGCTCTTTGGCTGCTTCAGCGGATCCAAATCCGTACCATTTTCACAGTGCGGTGTCGTTTTAAACGTCCAGGCTACATTGATAGCCGTAGTTTTAACAGATTGCACAGTATACTAGAAGAATAAAATGAGTTTAGTGGGAATCCGAACTGGTGTCACGGGAGTGCTGTTTTTATTGTTATATTATGAATAGGAGAAAGGTGTTTCTTATTATAGGCCGTATTAAATGCAACAATAAGAATGACCTTAATTAATTGCATAATATACAGTATAAAGGGAGTAGTGGTTTGTAAGATTTCTACCTACCACCGCGCGTCGCTTGTAGTTGCTAGGTATGGGTATGTCCGGTGTCAAATTAGTGACACGATCCATTGAAGGCATGCGTCCAACGATTACATTATTTGGATAGTATATACTGGGACTGAACACATCACGCTCAATGGACCCGTAAGCGTCCTTAAATTTATGGAAGTCGTTGGATGTTATTTCCAGAAGATGACCATAGTGCGATCTACAGCATGAAATGGGCGTTATCAGAAATCATTAGTCAAAGAATCAACTGCTTACTCACTTCAGTACGGCAGACTCATCCACGCTGATGGTATAGCCTATCCAATTGCCTAGGCATACGGGTGCATCACGTGACCACTCACATATCGGACGTAGACGCTCTGAGGGCACGTTGCGGATGACGTATTTAGTGCCTAATATCTTGACATCGGCACGGACGTTAACATCGCGAACATATCCCGCTTGCCCCGACAGGTGTTTCTGACCAGGAAGGTGACGTCGTACAACATCGCCAGGCATCAATGTGCGATCTACAAGGCCAATCTGAAAATATGGTAAATTTTCCGTTAGACCAGACCAAAGAGGAGAAACAAACAACCACGTGTCGATAGCGAAGTGCCGAAAAGGCAAAACAGTTGTCAAAACAAAACTAACTGTTGTCTACAGTTATTTATGTACACACACAGAGGCATATGCAAATACAATCATATCCACAAGAACATATTGTGTAAAGACTAACTCGAGGAAGGCTGCGGGGTGTTACATAACCTCAATGAACTTACCGATTTCTCTGCAAGCACAATTTCCTTGCCATCCGGATAGAAAGCGACACGGACCTCCCCATTGCTTAGCACTTCGTTATCGTCCTCTTCATCGTCATCCGATGAGTAAGACTCGGCAGTTCCGGTCACAAAGCCAAAGCGAACACGACCTTTGCGATCGATGCGGAACACTTCATCTTCGAAGAAGAACTGGAACTCTGGATTACCCGAGTTCTTCGATGAAGCAACGCCATTTTTCCGACTGACCTGAGAGCCACCCCCAGCAAGTTGACGCAGCTCTGCCGTTTTTTCTGATGGCGTTGATGGATGTGCAGCCTCCAAATCCTTTATTTGTGGAGTGGCTGACGACTCCAACTGGGCGCTGCCACTCTTGGCAGCACCCGCAACTTGACTCAACATATTACCAATTGTGAACTGCGACATGGGAACAGAAATTTCAGACCAGAATCAATTGGATTGTTTATTATCCGTAATTCTGTGGTTGCTCTTTGTGGTTAATTTGAATGCGGCATTGCTGCCCTCTAATTTGAATGCCAAGGATTTGTTGTGTGTTGGTTTGGGCTGCTCTAAATGTTTTTATTTACCATTCACTGCCTATCGGCAAAACTTTGTGCTTCCTAAGTTTCGACTCTCTATTTAATATGAATTTACTATTTCGAGCGACTCTAAAATATTTTATACAACCGACTGGGAGATGATTGTGGGTGTTTGCCAATTTACATATACTTAATACTGTTTGAAAAATACATTGAACAACTTCTTGAGAAGTTTTATAATTTTGCCAACTTATTCTAAAAAACTACTAAAAATTACTAAAAAAAAATAACAACATGAAGAACTAGTTAAGTTGGGCGCACTGTTAACGTATTTTAACAGAGCCAACTCAACTTTTGTCGAGCTGTTATTACCAGGGTAAGCTCAATATTTTCTAAAAGAATGCCGTTACACGAATTGCAGTCAAGTAATTTGTGTTCAGATTTAAGGAAATAAAGTATAAAAATTAAATCATATTTGATATTAATCATCTTGCTTGCGAATTGAAAACCGGATTCTAATTAAATCCGTTTAAAATGTGAAATTATTAACAACAGCTGTGCGAGCTTAACAGAGTTCTAACAGTCAACAGCTGTTTGTGGTGAATATAAATGTTTTACAGAATGCTTTATAATATGAATACAATTTTTACCTCCCCCACATTCCAATTTAGTTAACGAAACGCGGGGCCTTTGAATTCAGTGATGTACCACCAATGAAGAGCTAAATATTGGCGTGTTAAGGAACTTCAACAAAGCTGAATTGGCAATTTTACTTGGCATCTTTGGTATATGTAAATGTGGGTGGGTAAATACCAATTCGTTATACTCACTTTTTTTTTTTTGAATACTGGTGCACTTGTGCAAAATAAATAATAATCAAAGATGACACTTTTTCTAAAAAATGATGTTTTCTTTTGTTGCATTCACAAAAATTTTCAGTGTTTATGTTTTTAAAATTACTACGATGAAATAATAAATGAAGTATACTTAATCGCAAGGCACACTTAGTTTTTGAAATAATTATAACAAACAGACAATTAAGTCGTAGTTTGATTATACAGTCGGTCCATAAAGTTAATATGCAGGCGGTGCAATGGTAAAAAAGAAAATAGATTATTAAATCCAAATACATTTGTTTTTATTAAATATCATAACTATTTCTTATAAATACAATTATTTAATTATGGCGACCCATAATACTATTGCATCGTTAACCTTCAAATCTAAAACACTCAATATATTCTTAACAAAAAGTTGTTTAAAATGCATAAAGTCACGTTTTCACTGTGAAGACCAATGATTTTTAGTTAATACGTGAAAGCTGAACTAGCGAGTGTTCGACTGTGATATACCCGTTCCCGAGAACTTCTTCTCATTATTTCTTAAGTAACTTGTATAATTTTTATCTAATTGCATTGACAGACGGACAAGAGATCCTGATCAAGGATTCATATACTCTGTAAGGCTTAGACAAAGTTTGAACATAAGCAATTCAATGGAAAAACACCTATACCAAAAACCCACACAATATTATATACGGACATAAGATTTTCTTATACCTTACAATTTAACACATTGCACACTTGGGGAGCATTGTCGACACCGCTTAAAGAATAAATGGACTGCACAATATTTATTTTTTTTTAGACACAAAAATGTATATTTTTCCTATATTGCAAATTTACATATTATCACATCGTACAATCATGGGTGGTGCATAAGGCGAATGGTATCTACCAAACGAATAAGAGAAACTATTTTTACCAGGACGATGATACATTAGATCATAATAGTTTGGTCCGGGACCAACATTTTCTTGTCGCCTATTGCAAATCGGCCTCATTGTATATTGAGGAGCTTTATTCAGTTTCAGATTTAAATCTCCCGCCCCGTAGGCTGCTGGCCCTGGAGAATTCATCTTTTCACTTAATAGTGTTTGCTTGCGCCTGGTATAGCAAAAGAAAAAAGGATTAAATTAGTCTTATATCGAGTCTCAAGGGACATCGTACGTACATGCTATAAACTGGCGCTGTAGGTCTTATAGTGGCGATCTCAACTTTGTAGGCACTCGGACCTGGCCCATCTTTCTTGAAACTAAAATTGTTTCTTGCCCCCATGCTATATGCTGGGGCATTCACCCCCTTGAAGAAGGGCCTCTCGTGCACAGCGTGTGCACCTGGTCCGGGTGCAACCCTCTTGTCTGCAATTGTATATGGGGAAGCAAGGGTTTTAGTATATCGATTACGGTGATCATAAGACAACTTACCAATTATTCTCGTCTGTGGAGCCATGGTGTACTGTAAACCACCACCCTTTCCATAGCGCGTAAGTTTGTCCACCTGATAGGCACCTGGTCCATGATTCTCGAAGCCAATGGTTGGGGGCAATGCACATAAGCTTACCGGGACCAGGGCCTGTTGTGTGGTGCATGAAGGATTTAGTGGCTCCATATCCTTTCAAAGGAAACTAGAGGACATAGCTTGCCTAAAGGTCCACGCGCCGTCATTTTTAGGAAATTGCAATATTTGAAAAAAATATTTAAAAATTAGAAACTCTTTCAAGAGTTGTTGCCAACAAGGCCTAGAAGAGTGTGCCTTTAACTATCATGATCTGTCTCACACTGAAGTTTGTACAGTTTGAATCAAAGGCCAGGCCAAGTATGTGTTCAAACGGATTGTCACTTTCAATATGGAATAACATATGTGCCATTGCAGAGAGTATAAGCTGCCAGCCTAAGGAGCGTACGCAGAAATTTTCTCAGGGAAATTCATCTTTATCACATATTTAGTAGAAAAGAAGAAGAGTGGGGGCACCTTTTGAGAGTTTTCCGCATCTTTTCTTCTTCATTTTTTCCCAATTACACTCATTACTTTTCTCTGAGGACTCGAATATTTGATTTATTCTCATCCCTTATATCTGAAGGGGGTGTCAAGTGCCCTCTCTGCCTCCCTGCATACGCCCTTGTACATATAAGATCTTTTGTCGCGAATTGGTATATTGATTTCGTCCAAAGTTTTGCATATGTATTCTGAATCAGCATCAAAAAGAGGAATCGATATAGCCATGCCTGTCAGTCTCTCCGTCTGTTTGTTGTAACGCAAACTAGTCTCTCAGTTCTACAAGGCGCTGTAGGTTTTGTATCATTTCTTAATGCGGTCCCATGATTAAAAAACAATGATTTAAAACTTGAATTTAGCTAAAATTATATTTGTCAAATTCTTGAAATTTAGTTACACGATTTTCTAATATTGCAGAATAAAATTACATATTATCGCAACGGACTATCATGGGTGGGGCGAACGGAGAATGGCGCGTACCAAACGAATATGCGTTTCCCTTTTCTACCAAGGACGGTAGTACATTAGATAATAGTTTGGACCAGGACCGACGTTCTCTTTTAACATATTGAATCGCGGTCTCATCGAGATACTGGAGCACGATTTAGTTTCAAATTGATATCGACTGCTCCATAAGCAGCTGGTCCGGGAGAGACCTTCTTGTCTCCCACTTTCGTTTGAACACCCTGAAAATACCGATTATTAGTCAAGATGAAGATACAGATATGAAGACAATAACACTTACATGCTATAAATCGGCGCCCTCGGTTTTATGGGCTGTATTTCGAAGGCGTAGGCACTTGGTCCGGGTCCATATCTTGCAAAGGTGAATTTATTCCTGCCTGCCATGGTGTACGCCGGCGCGTTTGTACACCTCCAACAGGGCTTCAGATGTACAATGTGCGCGCCAGGTCCGGGACCCGCCCGTTTGTCTGTTAGGGTTGATTCGCGTATTAAGGATCGATTCTATTGCAGCAATTGCAGCAAGGACTCACCAATAATCTTGGTCAAACCTCCCATGGTAAATTCAGGTGACCTATACGGACCATAGCGTGTCAACTTGTCAACCTGATAGCCGCCAGGTCCTGGCCCGGCATCAGCGCCGTATATTAGGGTTCGTTGGCCAAATGAGTATTGGGGCATGCGTTGCTTGCGGTTATCGTGATGCTCATAGCCGATGGTGGGTGGCAGCTTGTAGGCGCCGGGACCAGGACCTGCAAGAATAACAGAATCTACAATTAATAAAAGTCCTTTGCCTCCAAGGATCGTTCCAGTCCTAACTTACCTAGCAACAAACGAGCCATAATTGGATTTTGGTTATTGCAATATTAGAAAAATAAAAGTAAAATCTGAAATTTTGAAACTCGAAAATTTCGAGTTGTAGGCCGAATGAAGTATTATAGTCAAGTGAAGAGATATAGGGCTCCACAGGCCTACAAGGCAGGGATGGTGACACTAAAATCATGGCCAGGTTTCGAAAGATCAAACATTGAGCAAATATATATTTTAATGTGTGAGTCAGTGTGTGTGTGTGTATGCGTATCGTGAGTTGATTAGTTTAAATTAAATATTGCTTAGGATTATATTGAGAGAGCAGAGTTTATTCCCGATCCATCGAGTTGTAGAGCTGCTTGTAGCGTGAGCCACGCCCACTGCTTTGCATCAGCAGCTCGTTGTGATGCTCCCTTTGATTCTATATGGATGAAATATTATTACCACATTAGCACATATATATATTGATATACAATATGTCGATATATCAATTTAGCAATACATATCAAGCAAACTTACCTTGGGATCATATTTCTGATATAGGTAGATCAATATGGGACCGTATATGATGTTGAGAATGCCCACAAAGCGCATTAGCCAGGCAAAGCCAAAGGTCTGGGCCAGTTCCCCGCCAATCAGTGGAGCTGTCGAGGAGGATACATATATGTATATGCATTGTGGTTATAATTCAACCGACATCTGGCATGACTTTACCGAGGCAGTAAGCTAAGCTAACTGATGTTTGTTGAATGGCATAAACGGTGCCATAGCTGGACATGGAACTGGCCGCATCGCCGCCGTGCTCCTCCTGCGCCAGTGTGGCATCCACAAAGTTAGCCAGCAGCGGTACCAAGGCGGCGTCAATTACGCCGATGCCGAGCCCCAGTGCAAAATGGGGCATCAGTAGTTGCGCCACTGTTGTGGCGCTAGGAATCTGCAGGGAACATAGATGAACACACATACTTTATGGATATAGAGCAGTCATACCAATATCGAGGCAGTGCCCACAAGTATCAGGCAGATGCAGGAGATCTTCAGCTGGCCATAGCGGTAGGCGATGCTGCCAAAGAAGTTGGTGCCCACAAAATAACCGACCGAGTCCGGAATGAAGACTGTGCCCAGTTGCCACTTGTTCGGCTGCAAATACTGAATCAGCCAGATGGGCAGACAGGGTTCCAGTATGGCCATGGTGGAGGTGGACAGCCAGATGGCCACCACAATGGCCAAGATCATTTTGCATTCCATGAGGGCACGCCACTTGGTTTCGCTGGCTTTGCCCTCGTCCTGCAACTGCAGCTCGGTGTGCACCGACAAATCCATGGTCAGCAATTGTAGGATCAGATTCAAAAAGATCACTGTCGATAGAATGATAAACGGTGCCGATTTGCCCACAAGATCGTAGAGTATGCTGCCAAAGGGATAGCCCAGTAGTACGCCCAGTGCAATGCTGCCCAGTATGATGCCCATGACCTTGGACCGACGCGCCTCCTCTGGATAATGCTGGGCCACCAGGCTCATGCCACACACACCTATGCAGGCCGAACCAACACCCTGCACGGCGCGTGCCAACAGGAGGCTCCAATAGGATTCGCCCACGGCAAACACTACGGCATGGAGAGAGAGGAAAAGGGAGAGAGAGGTCAGTTATCCTACTGCCGTGTGCTATATTTAGCTCAGTTATGGTAGTTACCCAGCGAGGAGAGCAGCAGGAAACATGTGCCCACCATGATGGGCAGACGGTAGCCGCATTTGCTGGACAGATTGCCAATAATGGGATTGAAAATCAATTGAACCAACGCTTTCATGGCCAACAGCAGCCCAATCGAGCCGTTTTCGCGTGTTAGTCCAAGGCCATTGAAATGCCTGTTGCGGTTGACCTTTGTGCTGCCACTGCTGCTGGTGCTGCTGCTGCTGGTGCTACTGCTGCTGTCCATTGTGGGCGTGCTTGCGGTCACATTTGTGTCATCTGAGTGACGACCACCTGCCGGGGGGCATCGTTGTGCTCGCCAGCAGTTGCAGCAACGTGAAGTTCACCATCGATTTGCCTGGTATGGGATGTTTGGTCATGTAGAATTGCGTCTGCTCGTCGTTGCGTTGAGCCATGTGGTGGGACATTGGTGCACTTGGTGGCGGCAGAGCGGACTCATCTGCACTGCGATAGCCCTCATCCAAGCTGGCCAAATAGTCGGGCAAAATGGGCACTGCAAGGCAAGTTAAATCCTAAGCCCGAATGGCACGTGGAGTTATCTGTTATCTGAACTTACCAATTACCGTCAGCAGGACATTGTCGAGAAGCAGTGCCAGGTAGACGATGGCTGCAATGAGGCAGCGACTCTCGACGCCATTGGACGGGGCTGAAGAGCTGCGCCTGGTGGGGATGTTCAGCTGGGCAGCTGCCTGCTGCTGCTGCTGCTGTTGGCTACTTGTTGCCTTCTCTGACATGACGCTGATACGAAGAAGCTAATTAAAAGTGCAACACACACTAACACACACGAACACGAGTCAGTTCTTTGCTGGCATATGGCCTCGAGAGGCGCGCCACAAAGTAAGCTACACAATCTCAAGCGCGCACACACGCCCCCTCGCACAGAGAGAAACGCACACAAACACGCACACACACAGTTCTACGCTCTGCTGAACCAACAGGTGGTGTTGCTGCCCCGTCAACGTGTGTGTGACTAGTGAAAGGCTGCAGCAAGCCGCCGCATCATTTTGCCCGTCGAATCAGCCGAAGAGCTTCAACCGAAGCCGAAAACGAAACCGAGACCGAAACCGAAATCAAAAGCGTTGACAACGTCGGTGCGGGGGCAGGCTGGGTGTGCCGAGCCAGCTAAGTAAATCATCTGGATTCAACATGTGGCAGAAGAGGAAGAGAGCGTATACGCCGCAGCAGGACGTTTGTTATCAGTAATTATCGCACATATATTGAATCAGCAAATATATATAAGTATATGTATCTATACTATCTATACTTCTGTTCCTATCTCTTAATTACATTACGATAAATGGAATTTTATTGTCGATAAAATGTAGAAAATTTTTATAGAGAAAATTATTCTTGATATATATTATTTTTTACATACATTTTTTCCGACTCAAATTAATAAAAATTTACATAAAATGAATGAAAATGAAAAGAATTTTAAGTATAAAATAAACTTTACAATTATTTAAATATTTTTATTTATAAATTAATCACGCACTGTAAAATGGATAAACGTATTCACACAAAAAAAATATTATTCATGTTTGATATGATCAAATAAATATAGTTGAAAATAATATAGTAATATAATATATGATTGTGAAAAAACTATATGTGAAGGCATAAAAATTTATTAAGACTATCATTAAGATAATTAATGCTAGAATTACAGGATACCTTTCCGTCGAGCATGTTTCTTGATTGCCATTGTCACTGTTGTGTTGCTATTAACCAGACTGTAGTAACACCTCCTTCATGCCTTCCATGGCCATCCCTCATTCATTGGAAACATGCTTTAAGTTCATACACAGGCCTGCGTCCGTGTCAGTTGCCTGATAAGCATGCTATAGATTTTTTAGCCGCTCCAATCATTTTCCATTTCAATGAGTTTTTCCCGTTTTAAATTTAGTACCCAGAGAAAGCTTCGTAAGCAGCCTACGAAAATGTGTGACGTATTTGCTGTCGATTGTTGTGAGCGCAGTATGTGGGAAAAATTAAGGAAAGCTTTGATGGATTGGGAAGGAGAGAGTGATTGGCATTTAAAGCGTTTTACACAGATTGTGACCCAGTTTTATTTAGGTCGATTGAATCTTTAACAAATGATATATGTACCTACTGTAAAAGCTGTATTATTCATCACTTAAATACTTTGGTTTGTTTTTCCTTAGCGCTAATCACTTGAGTACCTGTTGCTAATCAAGTTTGGATTCCCGAAAGTAATCACGTCGCGTCGGTTGTTTGATCATTAGGGTAATACAAGTATTCCCAAGATAAGATACGAAATTCGTCATAAAATTTTATATATCTATGTAATCAGAGTACATCGAATATTCAGTTCAATTCAATCGATAATTGGCGAGTGAACTTTACAATTGCAATATAAATGAGATTGAAGTGAACCTACCTGTCTACAACAGATGTTAATGTCTGGGAATTTGTCATAACAACGATTATGAAAGATTAGGTTAAATATTGCGAAATTTCTTGCTAATTCCTGCGACTTAAGGTACTCGTTGGGATTATCAACACTTATCACACATATAAATAGACGTAATCTATTGAAAACTTAATTGTAGCACACTTTACCCCCTTTGCCAGAGTTAAGATTAAGCAGGCTTTGAGGTCCGATCAGGTTGAACAGGTGGTTCAGTTAACGGTTCGCTGTCCAGGGGATCGGTCAACACAATGTTCAGGTGTCCACACTTTTTGCTACTTGGCGCAGTCTTCCTGCTGCTGACAGCTGTAATCGGTAAGAATCGGAAAGAACACCTGTTGAGCACCTGGCGATTGAAGTGTTATTACAGATGGCCAGACAAAGTCGGCGCCGTGTAAACTGAAGGAGGTGGAGCATGGCAAGGTGTGCGTCTGCACGGCAGACTACTGTGATTACCTGGAGAATCCCACATTGAGCGAAGATTCTGAATTTGCCTTGATATCCTCCAGCAAACAAGGACTTCGCTTTGCACTGAACAAGGGAAACTTTGGCAGTGAAAAGAAATATACCATAAAGGACTATGAGGAGGAGAGTACTTCACCGGAAACAGTAAAGAATGCCACAATCTTCTCGAAGCTGGTTCAGCAGGCGATGGATAGCATATTCTCATCGAGTGCTGAGGCCTCAACGACCAGTAGCATCACTCGCAACGTTAGGGTTAACTTGGATCGTAGCAAACATTATCAGAAAATTGAGGGATTCGGTGGTAGTTTCACCGGAGCTGTATCCTATCTGCTGGAAAATTATAAGGAGCAGGAAATACACGATCATCTGTATAAGAGCTTCTATGCACCCGAAGGATTGGGATTCACACTGATGCGCGTCGCTATGGGAGGCTGTGACTTTGACCTGGAAGCTTGGTCGTACAATGAGACACCCGAGAATGAGACTGAACTAACTGGCATGGATAAGCTCGACGATCGTGATGTAATTCGCGTGGAGCAGATTAAACGACTGCGTGAAGTCTCCGGCGTGGAGAACCTGCGCATTAAGGGAGCTGCCTGGAGTGCGCCGCCATGGATGAAGACCAACAACAGGTGGACTGGTTTTGGGCGCCTGAAGCGAGAATACTATCAGGCCTGGGCCGATTATCATCTCAAGTGGGTGGATCTAATGGAGAGCAATGATTTGCCCATTTGGGCCATTTCCACGGGCAATGAGCCCACTAACGGAGTGTTTTTCATGATCTTTGTTAAGTTCATGAGCATGGGCTGGACACCACAGACGCAGGCCGTGTGGGTGGATGATCATCTGGGACCCACGTTCCGTAATTCCAAATACAAGGACATTGTTATTTTCAGCAACGATGATCAGCGTTACACAAGCCCATTCTGGTTCAAACAGGTAAGGAGACTAGATTGATTACTTGGGTTAGTTGCTTATAAAAGTTGGAACTCCTTTCAGATGAACAAGACTCGCCCGAATTCACTTCAATATATCGACGGAGTGTCGCTTCACTGGTACTGGGATGAGATCTTTGGCAGTAGTTTCGTTGAGAAGACTTCGGAGTTCATGGTCGATAAGTTGCAGATCATTTCGGAATCGTGCATTGGAGATAAGCCCTGGCAGAAGGCAGCTCCCCTCCTGGGCAGCTGGGAACGGTGCGAAAAATTGGCTCGCTCCTATCTGTCACATCTGAAGGATGGCTTCCATGCCTGGATCGACTGGAATATCATTCTGGACGAGGCGGGTGGACCGAATTATGTGAACAATACTGTCGATGCTCCCGTTATTGCCAATACAACATGTTAGTAGCAAGGTACTCATCTTATCTATCATTCCAGAATTAATTTATCTTCTCATTCGCAGCCTTCACTGAGTTCTACAAGCAACCGTTGTTCTACGCTATGGGTCATTTCTCCAAGCTTGTTCCACCGGGCTCGATTCACATCGAGGCTGTAGCAAGCAATGTTAATGTTGATGTCGTCGCCTTCCTGCGACCTGATGCTCAAATTGTTGCGGTTCTCTTTAATAGCGGACGCGCCGATGTGGATATTGAAATAACGGATACAGTACGTGGCAACGTGACAATTAATGTACCAGCCCGGTCCATACACACCCTAACCTATAAGTGAGGGTCAAAAGATTTTGCACACATCATAACCTATATTTGTTACAACGATAAAATGAAGGAATGTACAAATAATATCAATAATTGTTGCTAAACTTGAAATGAAAATGATAAAACTCTTTAAATAAAATAAAAAGCGTATAGGATTTATTTATCGTTTCTTTTTATACTTCTGCATATCAAATACAACCATTTTTTACACAGGCACACTTGCACTCAATAAGGATGTACGATATTGTATTTATTCTCGATTCTCTTTAAAAAGAAGTGCTAAAATATTTGACACTCTCTTCGGCAAATCCAATACAGCAGCTGTTTGTTATGTTATAAAGGAACAAAAGTAGAGAGAGAGAAAGAGCGGGAGAGCGCGGGCTTACTCTCACAATGAATCGAAAGTAATGTGCGATTAATCGACTCAACCGAAAAAGAGCTCAATGAAAGTCGATTTCGATTGCGACACTTGCATAACTTCACAGGTTGCCGATTGCCAAATGCGTGAGTGATTTTTTAAGTGTCTTCGGCAATGTTCGTCAATCTTTTCATCGTTCGTTCGACTGTGCCGATCGCTTTATCAATTCAGCAGCAGCGCCGGGTCAAGTGGCAAACGGCGCATAAACAACAACTTGAGATTTTTCGTTTACGGTTGATTACGGGCAGCAACAACAACAGCTTGATTTTAATCTGCTCTGCTGAGTGAAACTCAACACAGCCGAGCCTCTGCTCTCTCCCCACTGTGGTCAATATCGAGATTCGGCTCAGTTGTGCGGGCGCATTGGAAGCGCGCGTTTCGTTGCAGTTGCGAAAAATGAAAGCGCTTTGGTGTTGTTTGTGGCTCGTTGCGGCCTTTGCCGTGGGAACGCAGAGGTGAGTAAGAGGTTACTGCGATTAGCGGTTTCTTGCACTTTCGTACTTATCTACCTTACCTGACTTGTCTCCTTGCCCTTTCCCTTGCAGTTATTGTTCAGGGCTTGACGACTGAGTGCCAACTGCGTGAGACAAAGCACGGCAGTGTTTGCGTGTCTGCAACAGCACCTACTGCGACTACTTGCAACAGCCGCTGCTCACGGATGATGCGCAGATTGCGGTCATAAGCTCCAGCAAGGTGAGTTGATCGCATGATAATGATTAGCAAGATGTCTGATGATTTGAATCATTCATTCCAGAGTGGGCTGCGATTCAAGCTGACTGAAGGCAGTTTTCTGGACAAACACCCCTTGGAGGTAAAGGACCATCGATCTGTCGATGAGAACTTTGTGGCGGACTCTATTGTTGTAGAGCAGAACAGAGCCTGGTTGCAGTTCGCCAACATTCAACAGAAGTTCGGTAAGGTTATCTCCGTTATTGATTTATAAATGATAAATGTATATGTATGTATATGTATATACATGATGAGATATTCAATTGAATTTCTCCTTTTCTCGACAGCTTTCAATGTGAGCATAAAAACTGTACAGCTGACAGTGAAGCGCGAGCAGATCTATCAGAAGATAACGAATTTCGGAGGTGCCTTTACGGGCAGTGTGTCGCATCTGCTAAAGCAACTACCTCAAGACTTGCAGGATCATGTCTACAAGTAGGAAAGATATCATATTGTGCACAACTTTCCACACTTACTCTATTCTTCCACCTTTAGATCCTATTTCCATGTCGATGGCATTGGCTACAATTCGATTCGCATGTCGATTGGCGGTTCTGACTTTGATCTACGCCCATGGGCCTATAACGAACAACCGCAACATGACCAATTGTTGAGCAACTTCAGTTCGCTGGATCCACGTGATCTTCAGAAGGTGGAACAGTTGAAACGCCTGAAGAGAGTTGCTCAACTTCAGGAGCTTAAGATCATGGCCGCCGCCTGGAGTGCTCCACCCTGGATGAAGACCAACAACCGCTGGACGGGCTTTGGACAGTTAAGATCGCAATACTATCAGACCTGGGCCGACTACCATCTTAAGTGGGTGCAGTGTGAGTTTTCGAATACTATTTTTATGATAATTAATGTGCCGCACTCTTTCCGCAGATTTCTCGAGCTAATGCAGGCTATAAATATGCCCGTCTGGGCCATATCCACTGGCAATGAGCCGTTAAACGGCGTCGTTGGCTTCTTCTTCGTGCACTTCATGAGCATGGGCTGGACGCCCTGGCAGCAGGTAGGCAGGCACGTTTACCTTAAACTGATCTGCGATTAAATATTATGGACTTTACCCTTTCCAGGCCGTTTGGCTGAGCGAACACCTTGGACCCACCATTCGGAACTCAGCGCAGCGCAATGTTCTCATCTTTGGCAACGACGACCAGCGTTATACGTATCCCTCTTGGTTCCGTAAGGTGGGTGTGAAGACAAACAAGACTCTGTTAC
>JAEIFJ010001583.1:0-28316 GCA_018903435.1 Leucophenga varia
AAAATAAAATAAATAGTAAAATAAATGGTTAAATACAAAAATAAATGAAGTAAAAATGAAGTGTATGAATTTAGATATTCCAAAGATAGCAGGAAATCTTCATGGTATATCATTTAACGAAAGGAAATAATGCGGGCCACGGGCGAAATAAAAAATCAAAACTACCAGATCGGTTTGACACTCATTTTTTCAGTGAGTGACATAGGCTATATAATTTTTTACTTTGCGGCACCCGGGAGCGAGCCGCACCACTTTTACTTATTACCTTACAGTTTTTTTATTAGTGTGTTTAGTGTATTTAGGGGCGGGTCGCTAGTCTATATATATAAAATAGTAAAAATGTCCGCGCTTTACTTTGATACCATATAACAGACATATCAAAAACTAGTTTCATTTGAAATGTAACAACGCAAGTAACTTTAAATTTGGGTAAATTCGTTTCATTAATGAGTTCGATTTTCTAATTTTTCCCATTCAAAATAAATTGCTTTTTTGTCTGTTTGTTTATGCAAAAAAAAAAAAAATGACTTGCACAGTGGTTTTCTGTACGTATATCAACCACAACATATGTGGAGCGCGCTGCAAAAAACAAAAAAAAAATAAATAAATAAAAACCAAAAGGACAATATTGACGAGGAAAATAGCTTTTACTGCACAAAAAAACTGCAGATTCTAAATGGAAAGGAGCTGAAAGAACAGCCGAAGCTCCCGTACAAAGTAAGGTGCGTTTGGAGTCAAATTGGCAAAGAGAGCGGCAGTCAAAGCACTACAAACACAAGAACATAAAGCACGTCTACAACGAGCTCGAATAAGAGCTTCTAGAGCAGAACTGCTAAAACATCTGAAGAACGTGGAAATCGTCTTCAATTTAATAAATTACGAGCGGCTCAATCGAGACAAGAATCGATTTTCGTTGGCGCTTAACCCATGGCGTTGTCTCCGATGTAGTAATTTCAAAGGGATTCGTTTGTGTTGTTTTCGAAAGGTAAAATCAGCTGTTACCGCTGGTTGCTTCACCTGAACCACTTCTAAACTACGTTTCGACAACACAGCGTTATTCAGCTTATTGGAAAAACATTAGATATACAACCTCTCAAACAACTTCATTCGGAGCGAAAATATTGTTAGCACATCTGTTTGAAAATGAAATTTTGTTGCCGTTTTTCACTATAAATTATGACTCTCATCGAGAGTCGTTCTCTAGGGGATCTCTCAATAAAATCATTACTTTTTTTTTTTTTGTCTACTTTATTTGCAATCAGTCCAATTTTGGACTATAATCAAATTTTATAACTAACATAACAAATTGACAATATAGTTTATTAAGGATGCGGTATGGCTAGGGAGATATTCAAATTAATACTGAACAGACCCAGTACAAGTACCTCATAACGATTGACGGTTTGGAAGATCCGAGGGATGAGTTCGTTTCAGTCTACGCTGCGTATTTAGGTTAAGAAGGTTTCTTGCCAAAATATTTGGATGTATATTAAGTTTTCCGAAATAATTTTTGCTGTGACGTGCAATCTCCTCTACAACCGTTGGTAGTCTTAGGTCTTTATGTATGTTTTCATTTCGAACATACCATGGAGCTCCAGTTATCTTACGAAGTGTAATGTTTTGATACCTTTGTAAGATATTAATACTAGATCGAGCTGCAGTTCCCCACAGCTGTATTCCATAAGTCCACACAGGCTTAAGGATAGCTTTATATAGCCTAATTTTATTTTCTAGGCTGAGTTTAGATCTACACCCAAGCAACCAGTGCATGCGCCGTGTTTTAAGTTTAAGCTGTTCTCTTTTTGCAACAATATGATTTCTCCATGTTAGTCTTTTGTCTAGTATTACGCCCAAATATTTAACAGCATCGCACATGGGTATTAATACATTATTGAAAAACGTTTGGAGATTTGTGCCTTTTCTGAGTGAGAAGAGTATGTGAGCTGATTTTTCCGTATTAACTGCTATGTTCCATTTTTTGCATCCATGTCTCAATAAGATGCAGTTGGTGCTGTAGTATACGCGTAGCTTCTGAGACAGAATTTGCTCTGGAAATAATCGCTGTATCATCTGCATATGTAGCTATCGTGACTTGACTACAGTTTCTGCCAGGCATATCGGCTGTATAAAGCGTATAAAGCAAAGGTGCCAGTACACTGCCTTGAGGTACACCTGCATGTATATCTTTGATTGCAGAACGAGTATCTTCGCATCGTACATAAAAATGTCTATCTTCCAGGTAAGATCGTAGAAAATGATACTGGGGAGATGGTAGCGACTGCTTTATTTTATAAAGTAGACCCTTGTGCCAAACACGATCGAAGGCCTGCTTAACATCTAAAAATACTGCTGCGCAATATTGTTTGTTTTCAAAGGCTTCAAGTATTTCAGTTACAATCCGATGTATTTGTTCAGGCGTACCATGCTTTCGCCGAAAGCCAAATTGATGATTTGGAAGAATGAAACCATCAAGAAGTGGAAGCATTCTTCGAGCGAAAATTCTTTCAAATATTTTCGAGAATATTCCCAGCAGACTAATAGGTCGATATGAAGACAGCTCATTTTCAGGTTTGCCAGGCTTAGAGATAAGTATAATCTCTGCGCATTTCCAATGCCTTGGAAAATAGCTAAGCCTGAAACATACATTAAAGATGTGGACAAGTAACAAAATGACTTTTACTGGAAGCGCTTTTATGGTTGACGCATCAATTCCATCGTATCCCATCGATTTTTTGGTATCAAGCACTTTAATTTCAGCGATAACTTCATGAAGTCTTACTGGTGCTAAAGGCAGACTTAGTTGACAGGGGGCATCAAGAGCATTGTCTACAGCTTCTTCTTCAGCTTGACTACATAAAGAAAAGTTTTTGAATTGATTTTCGAGGTGTGAGGCAAATGCCTCGGCTTTTTCCTTATTGCTGTGGCACCAATCTCCATTATTGTTTTTGACTGGAATAATACGCCTTGCGGGATGTTTAAGGTACTTTGTAGCATTCCATAGATTATATTCTAACCCGTTTGGTTCAGCATTTATCAAAAAGTCTCCAATAGCTTCATTTTTTAAATGACTAAGTTTTTCCTTTAACTTTTTGGAGATTTTATTTAGAGCAGTTTTGTCCCGAGGATAACGTGTTTGATGCCATATATTTCGAAGTCTTCTTTTTTCTCTTAATAAATATCTAATTTCATTCGAGAACAGCGAATAATTTGTATAGGAGGGATATCTGCTTTGTTTTCGAGAGGGAGTAGCAATGTCTGCGGCTTCGTGAATTTTTTTATTAAGCCATTCAATTGTATCATCTACATCCTGTTCATTTTGAATTTCTATGTTAAGATTGATCTCTCCATCTAAAAAACAGCGAAACAATGCCAAATCTGTAGTCTTACTGAGTAAACTACGTTTACATATTTTCGGATTAACCGGGATATTAATATAGATAATTACTGCAGAATGATCAGAACACAGATCTTGAAAGTCTTCTATATGTAGCCTTCTTTTGTCAGGACCATTAAGAATTGCTATGTCCAATAAATCAGGATGTCTGTTTGGATCAGTAGGCCAGTAAGTTGGATTACCAGTGCTGAGAACAGAAAGATTCATTGCGTTGATGCACTTAAGCAATTCTTTGCCTTTAGGGTTGTCAGATCTAGCTCCCCACCAATGATGTTTAGCATTAAAATCTCCTCCTATTATAAAATTATTACCAAGATATTGAAACATATTTTTAAACATGTCTTGAGAAACGTGAAAACGAGGCGGCAAATATGCTGCTGCAATTTTGAGGCGGCCAGTAATAGTTTCCAACTCAATGATGGTAATTTGTGCCCAATCATGAATAATTGGTCTGCAGATTGCGAATTTTATGCAGCTCTTAATGATAATTGCAGATCCACCCCGCGCCATGCCACCAGGATGATTGGTTGTTACTAGCTCATATCCGTGTATCTTAAAATATGACTTATTAGTGAAATGTGTCTCAGAAAGTAGAACAATGTCCACTTGCTGAGATTTAATGACGTGCTCAATTTCGAGCATATGTTGGCAAGCGCCATTTGCATTCCATATAACTACTTTAAGGCTTGGATACATTATTACTAATAAGAGACGTGACCATTTGCAGTATGTTTGATATCTGTTCAACCAACTTATTAGTCTGTTTCATTTGATTTTCCATTATCAATTCAAGTCTCTGTAGCCTTTCATTAAATGCATTGTCTGAATTATGTGGCATCTGATTACCATTACTGCTAGTTGCATTATTTGTGGTCCTTCCTCTTACAATATCCGCATAGCTATTACTGCCGGAAACTACGTAGTTTCTCAAATTTACTCTACTCGGTAGGCCATTATCAATAGCTGTTATGCTATTTAGGGTTTTTTCCTGAACTTTTCGGGTAGTTGATGAAGCAGTTCGTCTCAATGTTGTTTGGTAAACTTCACAACCTTTATATGAAGCTGTATGAGGTTTGTCGCAGTGAACGCATTTAGCTGGTGCAGTTTTTTCTTTTGTACAGTCTTCGGAGCGATGATGCATAGCACATTTTACACATCTAAATGGTTTAGTACAATAACTTTTTGTGTGACCGAATTCTTGACATCTATGACACTGTACTAAGTCATTAAACTTGTTTAAAGGCTCAATTTTAACAACTGCGCTGCATAATCGTTCGATGTTGTTACACACTTTTGTTGTTACTACTAGGCTCTAAGTCCACAAAGAACATTGGCAGTGGCTTTTTGGTAAATCTGCTAGTAGCATTTCTAATGTTGCGAATTTTATGATTATTTTTCTCAAGCTCCTGTTCAATAAATTCAGTTGGCATCGAATGGTGTAGATTTTTAATTACAACTTTAAAAGCTCTCTCCTGCTTCAGTTGGTATGTATGGTACATTACTTTATTTTGATCGAGCAGCTTAACCATTTTACGATAATTATCAGTAGAGTTAACCATAACACGAAGGTGGCCATCTCGGTATGATTTGTAACTAAACGAGCCAATGCCTATACAATCGTTGAACTGCTGCAGCATGTTCTTTATATTGATAACGGATGGAATGAAAAGAGGTGGTGGCTTATGTTCCCTTGCTTCATTATTGAGAATAGTCGATGCAGCAGTTGAGTGCATGTCTATATTGTCATCCAATAGTGCAAACATATTTGTTGACAAATTTGAAGATGAACTCGCAGTCGGATTAAATAGTTCATTAGTAATATTACCACTTTCATTCTTACCGTTATTCATGCTGAGATCATTTGAAGTTTTATTACCGTTCGCAACTGTAGATCTTTTTCTATCAACATTTGGTGAAATAATTGACTTGCGCTTTAGTGTTGTTTTCAGGTCTTGAACGCACTCAGCTTGCCAGACCATTTTGTCACTTCCTTCCGCACCCACAGAATCAGAGCTCATTTCTGCGTAATTTTCGTTTACAGCTGTATCATTTTTTGCTTGTTCCGTTAATTTTCTATGATGATCGCTCAGCTCCTCAAATGATCGCCTATGCGTTGACCGTGTTTTCGGCCCGCCAGGCATCATAGCGGACACAAGTATTTCAGTTACAATCCGATGTATTTGTTCGACGTACCATGCTTTCGCCGAAAGCCAAATTGACGATTTGGAAGAATGAAACCATCAAGAAGTGGAACCAATCTTCAAGCGAAAATTCTTTCAAATATTTTCGAGAATATTCCAGCAGACTAATAGGTCGATATGAAGACAGCTCATTTTCAGGTTTCCCAGGCTGCGCATTTCCAATGCCTTGAAACTAGCTAAACCTAAAACATACATTAAAGATGTGGACAAGTAACAAATGACTTACTGGAAGCGCTTTTCTGGTTGACGCATTAATTCCATCGTATCCCAACGATTTTTTTGGTATCAATCACTTTAATTTCAGCGAGTGACTTCGTGAAGTCTTACTGGTGCTACAGGCAGACTTAGTTGACCAGGGCATCAAGAGCATTGTCTACGGCTTCTTCTCTTCAGGTTGACTACATAAAGAAAAGTTTTGAATTGAATTTTCGAGGTGTGAGGCAATGACTCTGCGTTTTCCCTCCTGCGTTTTGCTGTACCAGCCAATCTCCATTATTGTTTTTGACTGGATAAAATTATTGTTATATACGTATTTTTTAACCAACTTACGCCCATTTAAATTTAAAACCCATATTGTGTGTAAACTTGGGTGACCACTGATGATTACATAAACTCGTTAAAGGTTCGTGTGACCGGTATTTAAGCTTCGGTTCTACCGAAGTTATCGTTTTTCCTTGTTTATGTTAAGTTCGTTTAAGTTCACTTAAAATGTTATTAATAAAGTTAATATCTTATCTACTATTATACCCTGTACCCAAGGGTAAAAGGGTATATTAAGTTTGTGCGAATGTATGTAACAGACAGAAGGAGGCAAGATAGACCTTATAAAGTATATATATTCTTGATCAGCATTGGAAGGGGAGTCGAACTAGCTTCGTCTGTCTGTCCGTCCGTCTGTCCGTCCATCCGTCCGTCTGTCCGTCTGTCATGCTGTCTGCCGTATGAAAACGATTATTTCGGAGACTATAAGAGGTAGAGCCTTCAAAATTCAAACTTAGACTCTCCTAGGCCGTCATGTGCACTTACAAACGGTTTTTCTCCATTTTAAGGGGTACCCCCATACAAATGTACCCCAAAATTTTTGGTTTTTGCATAAAAACGCCATTGTTTTTTATTCTAGGAAGTTCAAATTTAGTATAAATTATGTCTATGATAGTCCCAATAAAATATCCCAATATGGATAGGACCAACAAAATTTTAGGTATAGCCCCCATACAAATTTACCCCCAAAATTTTGGGTTTTACATAAAATCGTCATTGTTTTTTTATTCTAGAAAGTTTGAATTTAGTATAAATAATGTCTATGATAGTCCCAATAAAGTATCTAAATATGGGTAGGACCAACAAAATTTTCGGTATAGCCCCATACAAATTTACCCCAAAATATTGGGTTTTTACATAAAAACGTCATTGCTTTTTATTCTAGAAAATTTAAATTTAGTATAAATTATGTCTATGATAGTCCCAATAAAATATCATAGTAAGTATGTATGGGTTACCAACTAAATTTTAGGTATAGCCCCCATACAAATTTACCCCAAAATTTTGGGTTTTTACAAAAAAAACGTCATAGTTTTTTATTCTTGAAAATTTAAATTTAGTATAAATTATGTCTATGATAGTCCCAATGAAGTAGACCAATTGAAAAATCCAATTCAATGATGTATGGTAGTCAAATAGAACCTAACTTAAGGTACATATAGATTGGGTACAGGGTATCTTGCAGTCGAGCATACTCGACTTCAGCGTTCTTTTCTTGTTAAATCTCGTGTAGAATTTAATATTCTTTTAATGACAAAAGAAATTCATCTCAAAAGCTTTATTCGTTTTCCTGATATTTAGCTCCTAAGACGCGGAGCATAGGGTGTGCTAATCGGTTGTCCGGCAGTGTATTTTTGGTAAGTATGTTTGGTAAAGATTACGTTAACATTCATAGTGCAAGGACAAGTTTACCGCCAAATCGGTTTGCTTCTTCCAACACGAGATCAAGACTCCAAGTTCTTTAAATTTATTTTACAGGAGATGAAGAAGAAGAAGAAGTTAATCAACATTGCGCTGTTATCAACGTGAAATTGTTGCGCAAATTTTGAATATGGGCGATTGAAAGCTTTCTATTGAACCGAATACACGGGAAATATCTTTACCGTCAACCGTTTGCCATTTGGAGTCATCTGTTGCGAACAATTTCAAGAACCATTATTGGCTTTGCGAACGAGTAATTTTGGCTCCGAATAATTATGATGTCAACAAAATAAACCATCAAATTAAATTGAGGGGAGAGAAACAAGCTGTCAACTATCCATTAGAGTTGCTTGACTCTTTGGAACCATTAGGAACGCCACCACACATCTTAGCTTTAAAAACTCGTTCACCATTGATGCACCATTGCAATTTCTTATATCCATCGAAATTGTGCAACGGAACAAGACAAAACTATCGCCGAATTTAATCGAAGCCACAACGCCAAAAACATTATTATTACACGCTAAACAAAAAAAAAATTAAAAATTAATAAATAAACAACAATTAAATTTTTGCCAACAGGATGTATTTTTTTAGCGGTAGCACACGCCGGGTATACGCTAGTTTAATATATAGTAAGAATGAAAAAAATCAAAGTTTTGACCAAAGAAAAATATATTTTTTAAAACGGTCTTTAGGAAACATGGTCACTTTTGTTAGGTTTCTAACATACACATACATGTGCTTATCGTTAGTTTATTCACCATTCTTAAACAAAAAACAAGGAAAACGCTTACCGGTAGAACCAAAGCTCAAATATCCGCCACATCTTGGTATAGTTTATTTATAAATAAATTGGGTAAAAACACTTCTCAATCTCATCCAAGGTGCCACGCCCATCTTTAGTTATATATACCTTTACAAAATCACCACTTTCTTTCAATCTATTGTAGTATAAAATTAGTTCTTATTTATGAATGTGTTTCCTCCAATTTAGGTAAAATACCTTTTATTGTCCCTGTCTTCCCATTCTTCATTATACCCGCCACACATAGTGTGAAGCGGTATTATCAGTTTGTCGGAAAGTTTGTAACGCATTAAAGGAGGCATCGGAGACCCCATAAACTATCATATTTTGATTTTATCTCGACGAGACGAATCGATTCAGCCATGCGTCCGTCTGTCTTACCGTCCGTCTGTCTGTCTGTCTGATAATGCGTTTTTCTCGGAAAGTTTTGAAGATATTGACCTGAAACTTTAAACTTAAGCTTTTTGTGTTCCTAGTGCCTACATGGCAGAACCAAGGTGCCACGCCCACTTTTAGATATATAGCCCCCATACAACTTACCATTTTTTTTCGATTTTTTTGTGTGAAAATAGTTATTATTTATGAATGCTTTTTGACTGCAAATCGGAAAACACTTTTTAATCCAATATATATTTATCCAATATCAGAAGAAAGGTGCTACGCCCATTTTCTTAGATATAGCCCCATCCAAACTTACCATTTTTTTCGATTTTTTGTATGAAAATTGTTATTTGTAAAATGTGATTACTACAAATATGGGTAAAAGCACTTCTAATGACATCCAATTTCAAAAGAAAGGTGCCACGCCCATTTTTTGATATGGCCCCCATACAAACCACAAGCGCACATTTTTCAGA
This sequence comes from Leucophenga varia, assembly GCA_018903435.1. NCBI lineage: Eukaryota > Metazoa > Arthropoda > Insecta > Diptera > Drosophilidae > Leucophenga > Leucophenga varia. The sequence goes on from JAEIFJ010001583.1 coordinate 9,223, forward strand.
TTTTGTATGAAAATAGTTCTTATTTATGGATATGGTTCTACCCAATCTGTGAAAACACTTCTACTGTTATCCGATGAATATTTTATCGATATGACAAGGATCGGGCCACTATAACATATAGTCCCATATAAACTCACCTCTTTTTTTTATTTTTCAAGAAAATGAATAAAGTTTCGTGTGGTGGGTATTTGAGCGTCGGTGCTTCGGAAGTTAACGTTCTTGCTTGGTTTTAGCTAAAATTGTTTTATATGTTTCTGCTTGAGCCCCAACTCTAGTTGTCCCCATTTAAACCCTTTTGCGGAATATAATCTACGTCAATGATGATCAAACGTGAACTAATTAAAGTTTCGTGGGTTAGGTATTTTAGCTTTGGTTCCACCGAAGTTACATCTTTTCCATGTATTTCCTTTATTTATTTGGGCCGACAGCAGATTCGTCTTTGGAATGAAAATGAATAAACACTTGAAATTAGGCTCATTTAAAAGGTCGTTAAAAAAAATATTTTTAGGATGATTCGGTGTTAATCGAAATTCGAACCTTGGACCCACTTGTTTACTCTTTTTCTTGGAATTTGGGGGGAGCGCTGGTGAGTTAAAAATTTGTTTTCCAAATTTTTTTGAATTTGGGGGAGCGCTAGATGTGAGTTTAAATTTTTGGCCCGGGGGCTTATTGGGGTAATGAAACCGGAAACGATATTCTTTTGAATACAAATACACGTAGAGACTTAAACTGGGCACATTTGACAGATGACTATAAAATATTTTTGGCGTGTTAAAAAGATTTGCGAATTGGACATGGGACCCATAGGTTAACCAAAAATAAATTCTTTGACATTTTTTTTATATTGGAGATAAGCACTAAGATATGATTCGACCGGGGCATAATGGGTTTCTTGAAACCGAAAAAGCCAAAGCTTTCAAATGAATATACTTCGCGCATTTTAAAGGTGGTATAAAATATTTAAGAGTTTTTGTATGAAAAAGGTATTTTTATGAATATATTTATTCTAAATTGGGTAAAAACAATTCTTATGTCATCCAAAGTCAAATTCAAGGTGCCACGCCCATTTTGAGGTATAGCCCCCATATAAATCTAACGCCCATGTTAGAATTTTTTACGAAAATAGGTATTATTTATGAATATTTTCACTCTAAATTTTTAAAAACACTTCTTATGTCATCTAATATCAAGTCCAAGGTGCCACGCCCTTTGTAGGTAGCCCCTACAAATCTACCAACCATATTCGAGTTTTGTATGAAAAGTGGTATTTTTATGAATATATTCACTCTTAATTGGAGTAAACATATTAACCTTATGTCATCCAATATCAAGTTCAAGGTGCCACACCCATTTGTATGTATAGCCCCCATACAAATTTACCGCTCATGTTAATGTTAATGTTAATGTTAATGTTAATGTTAATGTTAATGTTAAATGTTAATGTTAATGTTAATGTTAATGTTAATGTTAATGTTAATGTTAATGTTAATGTTAATGTTAATGTTAATGTTAATGTTAATGTTAATGTTAATGTTAATGTTATGTTAATGTTAATGTTTAATATTTAATGTTAATGTTAATGTTAATGTTAATGTTAATGTTAATATTAATGTTAATGTTAATGTTAATGTTAATGTTAATGTTAATGTTAATGTTAATGTTAATGTTAATGTTAATGTTAATGTTAATGTTAATGTTAATGTTAATGTTAATGTTAATGTTAATGTTAATGTTAATGTTAATGTTAATGTTAATGTTAATGTTAATGTTAATGTTAATGTTAATGTTAATGTTAATGTTAATGTTAATGTTAATGTTAATGTTAATGTTAATGTTAATGTTAATGTTAATGTTAATGTTAATGTTAATGTTAATGTTAATGTTAATGTTAATGTTAATGTTAATGTTAATGTTAATGTTAATGTTAATGTTAATGTTATGTTAATGTTAATGTTAATGTTAATGTTAATGTTAATGTTAATGTTAATGTTAATGTTAATGTTAATGTTAATGTTAATGTTAATGTTAATGTTAATGTTAATGTTAATGTTAATGTTAATGTTAATGTTAATGTTAATATTAATGTTAATGTTAATGTTAATGTTAATGTTAATGTTAATGTTAATGTTAATGTTAATGTTAATGTTAATGTTAATGTTAATGTTAATGTTAATGTTAATGTTTAATGTTAATGTTAATGTTAATGTTAATGTTAATGTTAATGTTAATGTTAATGTTAATGTTAATGTTAATGTTAATGTTAATGTTAATGTTAATGTTAATGTTAATGTTAATGTTAATGTTAATGTTAATGTTAATGTTAATGTTAATGTTAATGTTAATGTTAATGTTAATGTTAATGTTAATGTTAATGTTAATGTTATGTTGTTAATGTTAATGTTAATGTTAATGTTAATGTTAATGTTAATGTTAATGTTAATGTTAATGTTAATGTTAATGTTAATGTTAATGTTAATGTTAATGTTAATGTTAATGTTAATGTTAATGTTAATGTTTAATGTTAATGTTAATATTTAATGTTTAATGTTAATGTTAATGTTAATGTTAATGTTAATGTTAATGTTAATGTTAATGTTAATGTTAATGTTAATGTTAATGTTTAATGTTAATGTTAATGTTAATGTTAATGTTAATGTTAATGTTAATGTTAATGTTAATATTAATGTTAATGTTAATGTTAATGTTAATGTTAATGTTAATGTTAATGTTAATGTTAATGTTAATGTTAATGTTAATGTTAATGTTAATGTTAATGTTAATGTTAATGTTAATGTTAATGTTAATGTTAATGTTAATGTTAATGTTAATGTTAATGTTAATGTTAATGTTAATGTTTAATGTTAATGTTAATGTTAATGTTAATGTTAATGTTAATGTTAATGTTAATGTTAATGTTAATGTTAATGTTAATGTTAATGTTAATGTTAATGTTAATGTTAATGTTAATGTTAATGTTAATGTTAATGTTAATGTTAATGTTAATGTTAATGTTAATTAATGTTAATGTTAATGTTAATGTTAATGTTAATGTTAATGTTAATGTTAATGTTAATGTTAATGTTAATGTTAATGTTAATGTTAATGTTAATGTTAATGTTAATGTTAATGTTAATGTTAATGTTAATGTTAATGTTAATGTTAATGTTAATGTTAATGTTAATGTTAATGTTATGTTAATGTTAATGTTAATGTTAATGTTAATGTTAAGAAGTGGTCAGAGTCGATGAAAAACCAATATACTCGACATAAGCATTCAGCGTACGGTGCCATTGGAAAGGAGAATAGAGAGATATCCGTTAGCTTAAAACTTTGTTTGCAGCTCTGGCGTCTTTCTCTATTTTCCTTTTGGTTTAATCGTTTGTTACCCTTTACTCGATTACGATCAGTTTTTTTTTTGTTACGCAGCGCGAGTTTGTTTGTAATTATTTTTTTGAACAAATAAGTTTATTTTTCATTTTTCTAATTTTTTTTGTGTGAAAAAAATTAGTGCGATAAATTTTTGGTGGATTACAAATAAACCAACAACGTAAATATAAAAAAACTGAGTTTTCATTTCAACAATTAATTAAGAAAAACCACTTGTGGGTTGTTTATTTTATAAAAAAAGTGCTTTTTTTTTTTTTGTGTGAGTTCTCTTTTCAGAGCGGCCGAAAGTGGAGAAACATACTGGTCCTTCGAGCCGGATCCATTAGTGGTTTTTTTTTAACGTGAGTTGTATCGTTCGTCCATTTATTTAAATTTAGTAAATGTATAAAACTTTTAATTTAATATTTTTGGAGACGTACAGTTCTTTTTTTTTGTTTGTGTGCTATATACTTCGAAGAAGCCATTTTAAACGCTAACCCCAATTTTTTCCACATTGCGTTTTTCTTTCCATAATTTCTTTATATAAAGCGATATATAACTAATATACATATAAAGGTGCTATATATATATGTGCATCTCGTTACTTTCTCACGGATAAAACAATTTATATATTTTGAAATTTTTGCATAAAGGCTTGCAATTGTGATTATTTAATACTTAGTTATTAAATACTATTAGTGTTTTTGAAAACCATTTGCAATAAAATTGCGTTTTGCCGTCGGAAAACAATAAACTCTCGATTATAAATTTTTTCAATCTTTTCTTTTCTGCTGCATTATTTGCTTGATTTAGTGTGTGTTTTAACAAAAGAAAAATAACCAAAAGCTTTTGTGCATTTTTTTGTTGTATTCAATAAAGCAAAAGTTCGTAACAACAATAAGTTTATTTTACACGAAAATAAACCAAACGGTGTTGTTGCTTTATTTAATAGTTGGAAGTATATAAAGGCAGCTGTTCCTTACAGTGGTACGAAGTGAGAGAAAAAATTTATAAAAATTTTTTTTTGTAATCAAATTAATACGGATAAAACAATTTATATATTTTGAAATTTCTTGCATAAGGGCTTGCAATTGTGATTATTTAATACTTATCTATTAAATACTATTAGTGTTTTTCAAAACCATTTGCAATTAATTTGCGTTTTGCCGTCGGAAAACAATAAATTCTTGATTATAAATTTTTCAATCTTTTCTTTTTCTGCTGCATTATTTGCTTGATTTAGTGGGTGTTTTAACAAAAGGAAAATAACCAAAAGTTTTTTTGTGCATTTTTTTGTCGTATTCAATAAAGCAAAAAGTTCGTAACAACAATAAGTTTATTTTACACGAAAATAAACCAAACGGTGTTGTTGCTTTATTTAATAGTTGGAAGTATATAAAGGCAGCTGTTCCTTACAGTGGTACGAAGGGAGAGAAAAATTTTATAAAAAAATTTATATTTTTTCGTAATCAAATTAAAAAAAAAATAAAAACAAAAGGTTCCTTTGGAAGAAAAAATATATATATATACATAATTTTTCTCGCTCACTAATTTGTAATTATTTGGTAAATTTCCTGTAAAATTGATATATCAAACTTATTTACTTTAAAATGGAGGCCATTAAGAGTTTTTTACGACAAAATAGACGCATTTACATTTTTTGAGTGCTCCTTTGAGGAAATTCCGGACGGTCAGTTATCTACCTTTGTTTTAGATCTTCAAGAAGAAGAGCTCAAAGCTGTATGGGGTGAAGTAAAGAAGGCCTACACGGCTTGTTTGTCAGTTACTCCTGAGGGAGAAGATGTAGAGGCCCAATTGAGAGCTGTGAAAGAGGCATATGCCAAATGTTTTCAAAGATTTTCAAAATGTTATGGAAAGGTTCGTGAAGCTTCCCAACTTAACTCTTTGGGGAATAGTCCGTCGGCACATTCTACGATACACCCCGTCTCTAGTGCAACTGTTTCTGTGCCTACTTTACATGGTGTTGGGGTTCCTCCATGTGATACAGAGGTATTTCATGGCGATTATAAAACATGGCCAACGTTTAGAGATATGTTTACAGCCATTTATATAAACAACAATAGACTTACAGCGGTTGAAAAACTTTATTATCTCAACCAAAAAACGACAGGAGAAGCAAAAGAAATCGTCCAACAGATCCCCCTTACAAATGAAGGTTTGGGAATTGCATGGGGTAATCTCAAGGATCGTTTTGAAAACAAACGAATTATTATTAACAGTCAATTGAAGATTTTATTTAATTTGCAAAATGTAAATGAGGAGTCAGGCACAGCTATTAAGGGACTACAACGCACCATCAATAATTGTATTTCAGTTTTAAAGGTACACAATGTTGAGATTACTAACTGGGATCCAATATTTATTTTCCTTTGCACCTCGAAACTACCTGAGAATACTTTTGTCGTTGTGGGAACAAAGTATTTCGGAGAAAGTTTCGTTGCCTAAATGGTCTGAACTTGATATTTTTATCAACAATAGGTTCCAGATCCTCGAAACGATGCAGGATTTGAGAGCCAAGCCCAAATCAGACCCCAGAAATATACGTGCTCATCATGCTAATCTAGCTCCTAATGCGTCTGTATGTCGAGTGTGCCTCGGTTCACGGCATCCTTTACGAAGTTGCTCAAAGTTATTAGAGATGAACGTTGATGATAGGATTGAAGCTATAAGGAAAATCGGCCTGTGTTTCAATTGTTTTGGCAATCATGTTTACCGTGATTGTAATAGTAAATTTAGCTGTGCCATCTGTAAAAACGGCACCACACCTTATTGCACAAGGTAAACGTTGTGACACCTACCCCTTCTAATTCCGCTGAGGCAACAGTTTTGGAGTCAGCCCCAACTCCATGTTCAATCGTGTTTTGTGTCAAATAATCGGAAGGTTTTTCTTGGCACTGCAATGCTTCAAATTGAGCATCAAAACCAATTTTATAGGGCTCGGTGTCTTATTGATTCGGGGTCTGAATGCACATTTATATCAGATAAATTGCAGAAACGTATTGGTCTTCCCTTGGAAAGGTTCAAGCCCAAGTATCGGGCTTGAATAATACTACTTCAGGTGTAGTGAGCGAAATGTGCTCCTTTAAAATTCGTTCAAATTTTGACAAAGAAGTGGAAATTTTCGCCAACGGACTTGTTCTGCCCAATTTGACTGGAAATCTACCAGCCTCATCGGTTGATAAGGCTATTTTTTCAAAAATGCCTAATATTCACCTAGCCGATGAAAATTTTTATAAGAGTCAACAAATAGATGTATTAATTGGTGCCGATCTCTACCCGCAAATTATCAAGGAAGGAATCCAAGAAAAAAATATTGGGAAATTTGATGGCGCAAGAGACGATTTTGGTGTGGGTGCTTACAGGCCCACTTAATTTTTAAACTAATTCAGACGTTTCTAAAAGTGTGTCCTTTTTTAGTTGTATAGACCTTGAGAAGCAAATGGAAAAATTTTGGGAGTGTGAAGGGTATTTCTCACAAAAAAAATGACTGAAGAAGAGCAGTTTTGTAAGGATCTCTTTGTGAAAACTACACAAAGAAATCAAGAGGGCCGATATATCGTCCATTTACCCTTTAAGGACACTAATTCTATCGGATCGGACTTAGGTCAGTCACGCAATGTGCTCTAGCACAGTTGAACCGCAGTGAAAGGTCTTTAATTAGAAGAGGGTTAGGACGAATACAAGGCGGTTTTAGAAGAATATCTTCGTTTGGGCCATATGAGACAAGTACTTAGACCTCAAGGTGAAGAACCCATTGGACACTATTATGTGCCACATCATGCTGTGATCAAACCAGATAGCATTTCAACAAAGGTTAGAATTGTGTTTAACGCATCTTGCCCCACATTTTTGAACAAGTTTAAATGATATTTTATACGCGGCGGTTGAGTCTGAACTAATTATTTTAATTTTTAAGTGGAGGTTTTTAAGTATGTTTAGTGCAGATATTGAGAAAATTTACAGACAAATATTGGTGAACCCTTTGATCGTGTTTAAGAATTTTATGATTGACAATGACCAGAAGTTAAGGACTATGAGCTAAAGACGGTTTCTTGGGGTAATGTGCCTGTACTTGGCTATTAGAACCCTAAATAAATTTTAAAGAAATATTTGATTAAGGTCTTAAGAGTGTATGTATGTTGATGATGCGTTAGTTGGGGCTCATGACTTGTTATCAGCTGTCGAGACGCGGAAACAATTGTCATTTTGTACTGACTTGGCTGGTTCTATTACGAAAGTGGACTGTGAGTCACAAGGAGATTTTAGAAGGAGTTCCATTAGACCATTTCATGAGCAAAAACTTTTTTGAGAACAGGGGACGTGGTAGCCAAAATGTTAGCATGCAATGGAATGCTATGGACGATTATTTTTATTTTTCGGAAGCCCCTAAATTTGAGGTCATCCATCACAAAGCGTAAGGTTCTATCTACAATCGCGCAACTTTTTGATCCAGCGGGTTGGATCGCACCTGTTGTTGTATGTGCAAAAATTTTAATGCAACAACTTTGGTTACAAAAGTGTGATTGGGATGATGTTTTGACGGGATCATGTCATGATTCGTGGATCCGTTTTTCTCACGACTATCCCTCAATTAGTCACATTAAGGTGCCCAGGTGGATTGGATTTAATGCAACAAGCAACATTGAATATCATGGCTTCTCCGATGCTTCAGAAAAAGCATATGCTGCGGTACTTTATGTTCGAGTCCAAGAATCCAATAATAAGTTCAAAACATTTCTTCTCGCGGCTAAAACTAAAGTTGCTCCTATTAAGGTGGTTTCTCTCCCAAGATTAGAGGTTGTGCGGGGCTGCGTTATTAGCGGACTTAACTAGTAGCTTAATTCCACAGCTAGGGGGTGGACGGCCCAATGTACTTGTGGACAGATTCTACGATAGTACTTGCGTGGTTAAATAAACCATCGCATTGCTGGAAGACATTTGTTGCGAATAGAATAAGTAAAATCGAAAAGAAGGTCGGTGTTCTAAATTGGGCTCATGTGGAGTCTAAGGAAAATCCTGCAGACTTAGGGAGTAGAGGGTGTGAGTCCCCAAGAATTGAGTGCATCAAATCTTTGGTGGCATGGTCCTAGTTGGCTAAAGGTGGACAAATCTTCATGGCCATCTGTGCAGCATGACTCTACTACTGAAATAGAAAGAAGAGAAGTAAATGCCATTTTTCATATTTTAATGAATATGAAGATTTATTAGATCGCTTCTCATCTCTTTCACATGCTTTAAAAAAGTTCTTTCTTATATCTACCGATTTTATTTTCGAACACTGGGAAAGAGAGTGTTTAAGTCGTTGAATCTCACTCGCGATGAAATTGAATTTGTTAAGTGGAGACTAACAGTAGTGTGTCAAAGGGCTTATTTTTTCGAGGAATATAAACTTTGTTCCGAGAAGAACACGGTTCACATAAAGAGTTCGATTAAGCCCCCTAAATCCATTTGTAGACTTTGATGAAATTTTACGCTGTAACGGGAGGCTTATAAACTCTTCTTGCCTAACACTCAAAGAAAGGTATCCTATAATTCTACCTTATCAAAGTCGACTGGCGGTCCTATTGGTAGACTTTATACATAAAATTTCTTGCCATGGTGGCAACGCTCTAACGTTACGTTTGGTTCGTTCAGAATACTGGATAGGTTAAGGCGAAAACATTGATTAAGACGAGAATTAATAAATGCAAGGTATGTACTATTTGGAGAAAAAGACAGGCAGTACAAATAATGGGCGCTCTTCCATCTACTCGCACCTCAATCTCGAGACCCTTTACGATTACTGGAGTGGATTTTACGGGTCCCTTTGATATTAAGAGCTATATGGGAAGAGCATGTAAGATCACAAAGGGTTATGTCTGTGTCTTCGTTTGCTTTGCAACAAAAAGCAATACATTTGGAACCCACAAGTGATCTCTCAACAAATTCATTCTTGGCTGCATTTTCGCGTTTTATTTCTCGAAGAGGTTGTCCGGCAGAAGTTCATTCGGATAATGGAACTAATTTTGTTGGGGCTGCACGAATAATCCAGAAGGAGTTTAATGAGGTATTGAAATCAGTCGAAAAGAATTTTGATTCTATTAATCCTGGTGATCGAATTTCTTGGCATTTTAATCCTGCAGCTGCTCACATGGGTGGTTTATGGGAGGCAGGGGTAAAAAGTTTAAAAACCCATCTTCGTAAAGTAGCTGGGCAACTTAAATATTCATTTGAAGAGTTTTCAACCCTGTTAGCAAGAATTGAGGCATGTCTTAATTCTCGTCCATTATGTCCATTGTCTGATAACCCAGACATTTTAGCGGCTTTGACACCAGGCCATTTTTGGTTGGTGGACCAATTTTGGCTAGAGTGGAACCCGAGATTCATGAAGCACCTATGTCAATTATTAATCGGTGGCAAAAGGTGAAGTCTATGAATCAAGAAATTTGTAAAAGGTGGAAAAATGAGTATTTAGCCGAATTGCATAAACGTAACAAGTGGAAAGAACCTGTTGAAAATGTATCAGTGGATGATTTGGTTGTAGTAAAAGAGGAGTGTACGTCTCCAAACGAGTGGCGACTAGGTCGAATCATAAAGGAAGTTCCGGGGCACGATTCTCAAGTTCGTGTGGTGGATCTGAGAACCCAAAGAGGGTGTATTCGACGCCCTATTACAAAAAAATTATTCCTTTAAGAAATAAAAAAAATCAATACTTGCAGAGATTTAAATGGAGGTCACTGTCCAGCAGATACAACACAAAGGTGTGCGGTGTGTGACGGCAAACACCATGTTCGGAGCTGCCACACCTTCAAGCGTCGTTGTTGCCGTCGGCCTTCTCGTATGTTGGTCCTGCTGAGACTGTGCTCCAATTGTCTGGGAACGGGTCATTCTACTTCCTCGTGTCCGAATCCTAACCGTTGTGAGCAGTGCGCAAGTCGACATCATTCATTGCTACATGACGATGTAAGGAGTGCTGGCGAACCAGGAGAGTTGCGGAATCTGCGAAGGTGGGATTGGTACGCTGCGATGACGATGTCCTCTCAATAGATGGTCATATGGGGTCTCCTCTACGAATAGAAGAGATCGAAACAAGCGATGAGGATGGACACTTGCAACGGTAACCGGAGTTGCAGTGGAAGCTCCTATGTCCAGAGCAGCAGCACCAACCGCTCATGTGAGGAGGTCTGAAGTTCGCCCAACTCAAGAGGCAGCGTTGGCTTCACGGCTGCAAGACGAAGGGGAAAGAGAGGCTCCCCCCCTGGGCAGCGGCCGTCGTCCCAATAACACCTCCACTAATCTTGTAGCCGGAACTCCTCACGGGCGGTCGAGAAATGAGAGAGCTCGATCAAGGCGTGTAAACGCTTCTGCGGCCTCTAGATTCTTCGGAAGGCGAGTGGTGGATGCTCGAAATCGCATTCATCCAATGCCGGTAGCGTCGCTGCAGATGACGGTTGTGTTTCTGCCAACTGCTGTCGTGAAACTTTGGTGTCGTGGCTCTTGGCAAAATGTGCGGGTGCTTCTGGACCCATGTGGGTTGCGATCTTCCATTTGCGGCAACTGGGCGAGGCACATGGGAATTACAATGGTGCGATCACAGGCAGGCGATTATTGCCAATTAGCAATGAGAAGCAGAGTGGGCAGTCACGATCCCATCAACATTGCGGCAACAGTGGATCGTCGGTTGAGCAGAATTTTGCCTGCTAGGTCAGCGCCTAGTGACCGTTTAGAGCATATTCAATATCTTCAGCTAGCAGATCCGAGCTTCAACGAATCTTCTCCGGCATGTGGTTCTCGGTGCGGAAGTATACACCCAAGTGTTGTTGCAAGGTGTCATCAGAGGAGGTCCGGGACACCTATATTTGTGATTTTGTATTTTTTTTTTAATGAATTGTACTACATATTTGAATTTTACTAATGAATTGTGTTGAATTTAAGATGATGTTTTTATATATTAAGTAAAGTTAGATGAAGTAATTTAGTTGCTGCGTTGCTGCAAGGTGGGCGGGATGTTTATGTCGAAGTGGTCAGAGTCTGATGAAAAACCAATATACTCGACATAAGCATTCAGCGTACGGTGCCATTGAAAGGAGAATAGAGAGATATCCGTTAGCTTAAAACTTTGTTTGCAGCTCTGGCGTCTTTCTCTATTTTCCTTTTGGTTTAATCGTTTGTTTACCTTTTACTCGATTACGATCAGTTTTTTTTGTTACGCAGCGCGAGTTCTGTTTGTAATTATTTTTTGAACAAATAAGTTTATTTTTATTTTCTAATTTTTTTCTTGTGTGAAACAAAGTTAGTGCGATAAAATTTTTGTGGATTACAAATAAACCAACAACGTAAATATAAAAAACTGAGTTTTTTCCTTTAAACAATTAATTAAGAAAAACCACTTGTGGGTTGTTTATTTTATAAAAAAAAAAGTGCTATTTTTTTTTGTGTGAGTTCTTTTTTCAGCGGGGGCGAAAGTGGGAGAAAACAGTTAATGTTAATGTTAATGTTAATGTTAATGTTAATGTTAATGTTAATGTTAATGTTAATGTTAATGTTAATGTTAATGTTAATGTTAATGTTAATGTTAATGTTAATGTTAATGTTAATGTTAATGTTAATGTTAATGTTAATGTTAATGTTAATGTTAATGTTAATGTTAATGTTAATGTTAATGTTAATGTTAATGTTAATGTTAATGTTAATGTTAATGTTAATGTTAATGTTAATGTTAATGTTAATGTTAATGTTAATGTTAATGTTAATGTTAATGTTAATGTTAATGTTAATGTTAATGTTAATGTTAATGTTAATGTTAATGTTAATGTTAATGTTAATGTTAATGTTAATGTTAATGTTAATGTTAATGTTAATGTTAATGTTAATGTTAATGTTAATGTTAATGTTAATGTTAATGTTAATGTTAATGTTAATGTTACAATGTTAATGTTAATGTTAATGTTAATGTTAATGTTAATGTTAATGTTAATGTTAATGTTAATGTTAATGTTAATGTTAATGTTAATGTTAATGTTAATGTTAATGTTAATGTTAATGTTAATGTTAATGTTAATGTTAATGTTAATGTTAATGTTAATGTTAATGTTAATGTTAATGTTAATGTTAATGTTAATGTTAATGTTAATGTTAATGTTAATGTTAATGTTAATGTTAATGTTAATGTTAATGTTAATGTTAATGTTAATGTTAATGTTAATGTTAATGTTAATGTTAATGTTAATGTTAATGTTAATGTTAATGTTAATGTTAATGTTAATGTTAATGTTAATGTTAATGTTAATGTTAATGTTAATGTTAATGTTAATGTTAATGTTAATGTTAATGTTAATGTTAATGTTAATGTTAATGTTAATGTTAATGTTAATGTTAATGTTAATGTTAATGTTAATGTTAATGTTAATGTTAATGTTAATGTTAATGTTAATGTTAATGTTAATGTTAATGTTAATGTTAATGTTAATGTTAATGTTAATGTTAATGTTAATGTTAATGTTAATGTTAATGTTTAATGTTAATGTTAATGTTAATGTTAATGTTAATGTTAATGTTAATGTTAATGTTAATGTTAATGTTAATGTTAATGTTAATGTTATGTTAATGTTAATGTTAATGTTAATGTTAATGTTAATGTTAATGTTAATGTTAATGTTAATGTTAATGTTAATGCTAATGCGTTAATGTTAATGTTAATGTTAATGTTAATGTTAATGTTAATGTTAATGTTAATGTTAATGTTAATGTTAATGTTAATGTTAATGTTAATGTTAATGTTAATGTTAATGTTAATGTTAATGTTAATGTTAATGTTAATGTTAATGTTAATGTTAATGTTAATGTTAATGTTAATGTTAATGTTAATGTTAATGTTAATGTTAATGTTAATGTTAATGTTAATGTTAATGTTAATGTTAATGTTAATGTTAATGTTAATGTTAATGTTAATGTTAATGTTAATGTTAATGTTAATGTTAATGTTAATGTTAATGTTAATGTTAATGTTAATGTTAATGTTAATGTTAATGTTAATGTTAATGTTAATGTTAATGTTAATGTTAATGTTAATGTTAATGTTAATGTTAATGTTAATGTTAATGTTAATGTTAATGTTAATGTTAATGTTAATGTTAATGTTAATGTTAATGTTAATGTTAATGTTAATGTTAATGTTAATGTTAATGTTAATGTTAATGTTAATGTTAATGTTAATGTTAATGTTAATGTTAATGTTAATGTTAATGTTAATGTTAATGTTAATGTTAATGTTAATGTTAATGTTAATGTTAATGTTAATGTTAATGTTAATGTTAATGTTAATGTTAATGTTAATGTTAATGTTAATGTTAATGTTAATGTTAATGTTAATGTTAATGTTAATGTTAATGTTAATGTTAATGTTAATGTTAATGTTAATGTTAATGTTAATGTTAATGTTAATGTTAATGTTAATGTTAATGTTAATGTTAATGTTAATGTTAATGTTAATGTTAATGTTAATGTTAATGTTAATGTTAATGTTAATGTTAATGTTAATGTTAATGTTAATGTTAATGTTAATGTTAATGTTAATGTTAATGTTAATGTTAATGTTAATGTTAATGTTAATGTTAATGTTAATGTTAATGTTAATGTTAATGTTAATGTTAATGTTAATGTTAATGTTAATGTTAATGTTAATGTTAATGTTAATGTTAATGTTAATGTTAATGTTAATGTTAATGTTAATGTTAATGTTAATGTTAATGTTAATGTTAATGTTAATGTTAATGTTAATGTTAGTTAATGTTAATGTTAATGTTAATGTTAATGTTAATGTTAATGTTAATGTTAATGTTAATGTTAATGTTAATGTTAATGTTAATGTTAATGTTAATGTTAATGTTAATGTTAATGTTAATGTTAATGTTAATGTTAATGTTATATGCTAATGTTAATGATAATGTTAATGGTTATGTTTAAATGTGCTATTCTCAAAGGATACGTGTCAGTATTTGTTTGTTTCTCGACAAAGGCTGTTCATTTAGAAGCCGTATCTGAGTTATCAACTAATGCTTGAGAATGTTGCTCATCAGCCCAGCTTATGTTTCATAAGATTGCTCAATTACATTTCGTCAATCAATAAATAAACCTCAATTCATGATTGATACATTGGGATACCGTAGGTCCATACCGGCTTTATTTGTTAATGCTACATGATTACATAATTTATATTACCCTTAAATGGCAACGAAAAACAAAAAAATTTTTTTCTTCAACGATAGAGATATTAAATAAGAAATTAAAATTATTGCGCAAATGCGCCTTTTCGATGTATGAGCAGGATACAAATGTGTTCGAGCTTCCTCAAACAACATAAATAAGTCTAACCTAAATGTAATAAAGGAATGCGCTGCGTCGCGCATCCTTTAATAAGAAACACCCTGTAATGTCAAGTAGGAATTTTCTTTTCTGTTATACTTGTCAGTTATAATGATAAGTGTTTGTGCGCCATATTAACGTAAAAAATCTCTCTCTCACTTTTTACCTTCTGTAGCGAACAGACGTAACATATCTAATTGCAGTTTAAGAAAAATCTATCAACATTTAACATTTCATACAAATTTAAATAAAATCATAACTTGTGAATATCAAAAAATAGTAAAACACAGTGCGTGTTTTTATTTTGGCTTTTCATCGAAAATTGTTAATATATTGGTGGCCACCAATATATTAGGCGTTGGAGCAGCAGTGTCTTCGATTGAAACAAACAACTCATGGGCGCAACAACAGCGGCATCAACGGCATCAGCGACTTTACCGGAGGTATTTCTATTTAACACTTCGGCTCATGTAAGTCCTCGGCCTCCATGCTATATAGTCTCATGCTTGGTTTCTATTGCATTATTTAGCCATTTTGTTTAATGATTATTCTGCGTCCCGCTTGACCAGAATATATCAAACCTTAAAGGCTAACGCTTAAAATATATCTCACTATCTTTTTCAAAATGTTATGTTAGCAACAAATTGATTGGAAAAGAATGTAAAATTGATTTTTATTTCATAACTCACGGTTTAAGTCCCACGATGTCAGCACGCCTGATGATTCGAAGAAACGTTGTGCTGTCTTAAATGTTTAAAGATATTTTATACCTTTTGCTTGTGTTCAAATATGTATCAGCTTTCACGACTAATTAGATTAATATTTAGATTCAACAAAACTTAAAATTAGTTATTTAGTCGCTAAAATCCAAGTAAATTCAAGTCCGGTATTGATCGTTGATTTTATACACAAAAGTGCATATGCAACCAAAACTCAATTCATAGCCTTGCAACCAGTGCTAACAAAAATGTTTCTAAAAAAAAGCTATTTCTAACTTGATCACGGGGGAAAAAATCTATAAAATTTGCACAAAAAGCCAAAAAAAAAAAGCTTAAAAAATTGTTTTATAAATTTTTCATTAAAGTAATGCTTAATACATGACGCCGAACAGAAATATAAAGCATTTTCATAAATTCATATAGCTCTGTGGCGCCAGCTTCTGATTCGCATCTGTACGACTTGGTCGTACCAATCATGCGTAGATATTTATTAGGAACTTCGTAGTCAAAGCAGCTTCTTCAAGTCTTCGCAAGCCATATCTGTATATTTTAATAAAAATTTGTAATATCCTGTAATAACGCTGGTAATAAAACTTTACCTTATGCATAGATTGCTATTGGTCGACTGAGGTTCTTGAGTTCCTTAATTTGGAATTGAATACATTAACGTTTGACCACGGCAATGACAACATCTAATGAGCTGCATCTGCCAGCTCATTAAATCTGCGGTTGCCACCAGAATCTGTGAAAAAAAAGACACTTCAAATTTTTAATTTTAAAAGAAAAGGGCAAATAAAAAAAAAAAAAAACTTTGTAAAAACGCCAGAATTGTAAAACGCCCCCATTCCGCTCCACTGTTTACAAATTTTTCCCGCTTTCGGTCTTTGAAAACAGCCAGATTTGACGGGAAAAAAGCTAATTTGGCACCACAGTTTGCAACACAAAACATTGATGAAGCAATAGCGAGTGAGATCCACTGTAACGACAATTGATGACGTCAGAGAGAATCAAAGCCTGTCGATTCACGCCAATGCGAACGCTCCGACGAAATAAAAAAATATGCATTTCTTTTTGTCTCTGTGGTGTTGTATATAGTATGTATTGATTTCATCTATATTTTTAATACTATGGATCGTAAGCAACGTTATTCCTTTAATTTAATAAAATTAATATTTCTAGGAATGGTTGGTTTTTTTTTAATTATAATCAACGAAGCCACACATTCACATGCGTACAGGCTCTTAAGGCAGCCAAAGGTTCAGTAATCCAACTATTATGAAACAAATAAACAATTAACTCTCCTTACCAATATAAATTCATTAGAAAATATTCTACCTTCGAGCTTTTACTTGTTTTATTTTATTTCACAACACAACAACACTTTTACACAAATTCTTTGGCCTTAAACTTTACAAGCTTCCTTTCTCCACTAATACTCAAATACAAGTGCTGATCACGACGCAAAAGGCAGTCGAAAACGAAGAGAAACTGTAAAATATTTCGCTTTATCTCGCTCTAACGTATTAACAAATGTCTGCATCGCTTATTTCCTTTTTATGTTAACTAGACAAATCCAATTGAGGCATTCCAATCGTTTTGTATGTTGGCCGTTAAATTCGAAAACATTTTTTTAGATGAAAAAAAAAAAAATATAAACATGGAAAAACGTTAACTTCGGTGGAACCGAAGCTGAAATGCCTGTTACACAAGTGCATAGACTAAATTTCACCATGAATTTGGTCAATTTTGAATGGAGGCTTTATGTTATATTAGCCCGATCCTTACCATAACGAAAGTGTTCACTTACGTGGACATTGGAATTGATTTTACCAAATTTAATTGAATTCATTCAGATATAAAAAATGTTTTCATACAAAACTCGAAAATGGGCGGTAAGTTTGTATTGAGGCTATACCTTAAAATGGGCGTGGCGCCTTAAGATTTGACATTGGATGATGTAAGAAGTGTTCTTACCCTATTTGGATTGAATATGTTAATAAATAATACGAATTTTCATACAAAAAATCGAAAAAAAGTGGTAAGTTTGTATGGGGGCTATATGTAAAAATGGGCGTGGCACCTTGGTTCTGACATACAAACTAACTAGGAGCACAAAAGCTTAAGTTTCAAACTTCAGGTCAATATCTTTATAACTCTCCGAGTAAAACGCATCGCAACAGACAGATGGACAGACAGACATGGCTAAATCGATTCGTCTCATCGAGCTGATCAATAATATATATACTTTATGGGGTCTCCGATGCCTCCTTCAATGCGTTGCAAACTTTCGGACAAACTGAATATACCCGTTTACACTATGTGTAACGGGTATAAAAAGAAATACTAAAGTGAATTTAATCAAAATTATAACCGACCCTCACAACGTACGTGGGGTATACATCATTCTCTTTTGTATCTTTACCACAATCCGACTGCTTCTCAATCCGTGCAGCGTCGCCGAAAACTTGGAACAAATCATCATCGCAACATCTTTCATCGATGCCAACAACGAAAGCAACACGAGCAACCTCCGACGACACGTCCAAGCCCACCCCGTGAACGGAAAAATAATCAAATTACTTCTAGTTTAAGTGCGACAATCGAAGCCCTCATCCGAGTTAAGGTGGTAGGTGGCAAGAGCAAATAAAATTTTTTCTTTAATACGGCTCTCGTCTGTTTTCGTTTTTTCTATAATTCTGTGATCGTTTTTTTTACTAAAACGCTTTGTAGCTAGCGATGAGCCTGTGCTTTACGAACCAGGGACGAAAAAACGATCACAGAATTGTAGAAAAAACGAAAACAGACGAGAGCCGTAGTAAATGAAAAAATTTCATTTGCTCTGCTCCCGCTCCGAGTTTTCAGCTACAGCTACGGCTACGCAGAGCACATCATTTCATTTTTTGCTATTGCTATTGCTACAGTAAATGACGCGAAAAAAACAACAAGCAGAGCAGGGAAAATCCTTTTTCATTTTTCGGGTATTGCTTTGCTACGGCTCCGTTCAAAATGAGAGCGGTAGCGAGAGCGAAGCATTATTTTTATAACTCTTGCTGCTACAGAGTAGTAAATGTGCGCAGAATTATTCTGATTCCATACAAAACTGTAAGTCTTATAGTACATTTCCACTAAAATGGTATACAATATTACTTATATTTATTAATTCCCAAAAATTTATGTTCGACAACTTTACGTCCATAGTAGGCATTGCTTTCGATAGCAACAGGTTAACGCTAACACAAACGCAAAAGCCAGTGGAAATTTACTATTAAATGAAACATAAATGTTCTGTTCTTTTTGTAACAAAAACAAAGAGAGAGTTTCGCTCATTACTTCTAATTTTGACTAGTGACCACTTCGTGTCAAATAAATTTATACGAAATTTAATTCAAAGTATTTTTTAAATCAAAGTATTTTTATACCCGTTACACATAGTGTAAACGGGTATATTCAGTTTGTCCGAAAGTTTGCAACGCGTGGAAGGAGGCATCGGAGACCCCATAAAGTATATATATTATTGATCAGCTCGATGAGACGAATCGATTTAGCCATGCCTGTCTGTCCGTCTGTCTGTCTGTTGCGATGCGTTTTACTCGGAAAGTTTTGAAGATATTGACCTAAAATTTGAAACTTTAGCCTTTTGTGCTC
>JAEIFJ010001584.1:0-176204 GCA_018903435.1 Leucophenga varia
AATTCATCTTTCTTCGAATCGTCTTTATCCAATGTCGGGGCGTGTACACATATTAAGCTAATGTTGAAGAACTTAGCTTTGATGCGTATCGAGGCAAGATGCTTGTCTACTGCTGTAAATTTGGAGACGAGACCACGTAGTTTTCCTACTAACCACGAAGCCACATCCAAATATGCGTTGACTCTCATGGCCACTGTAGTAGATGTCGCAGGTTGCTTTTTCTAGGTGTCCGTTTCCAATCCATCGCATTTCCTGAATGGCTGTAAAATCAGCCTTAAATCTGTCAAGAGTGTCAATCAGTTATTCAGTTGCACCATCCCTATTAAGGGATAGGACGTTCCAGGTGCATATTTTTAAATCGTGTTCCTTAAATCTTTTCCGGGGGTTTGTTATCGTGAGTAGCAGACTTAACGGCAGATTTAACGGTAGTTGGGGCCTCAGAATCCATGCCCCTGCCGCGGAGTTCACCGCGGGTGGATTTTCACTTCTGTGTGTGCCACCTGAGTAGTTTTGTTTCTTCTAGCCGTCTTATCCATGGTTCGTGTGTTCTTATGGTTATAAGTTGCTTTCCGGTTGAGGGACCAACACCCTGAAAAAATTCATCCTGAGGGTTGTCTCTTTAGACGCGTTTTACGTCAAGCTGAGCCTGCTGTGGTGGTATGTAAGAAAAGATCGAAGTAGAGTTGTTTAGAGCGAGATAGATGTATGTAACTAAAACAGTTTTGTTTTGAAAATATATAATTGCAAAGTAAAATAATAATAATAATAATAAAGTATTGGTTGCGTATATGAGAGGTATAGGTTTGATTCGTCTTGAAATAAGCTTTCATTTGAGACATTAAAATTGAACAAAAGCCAATACGTTTTATTTTAATTAATTAAAAAAGTATTTTTCATATGATTTTTCTTGCTGAACCAATAGAAGCTTAATTTGTAGTCGAAAAGTCTCGTCTGTACAGACAGTTCTGTTTAAATGGCAGCACAATTGTAAAAAATGCTGCCACAATGTTAATACAATCTGTACAGATAGAAAATTTAAAAAAAAAAATAAGAAAGAATTGTAAAGTCAAGTATGTTCGACTGCAAGATACCCTGTACCCAATCTTTATATACCTTAAGTCTTGCCCTAATGCCATACTTTATTGTATTGGGTTTTCATACGAAATCTTAAATAAAAGGTGTTCATTTGTATTAGGGCTTTACCTTAATTTTTTGGTCCAACCCATAACGGTTTTTTCATTGGGACTGCCACAGACATAATTTATGCTATATTTGAATTTCCTAAAATATGAAACAAAAATTTGTTTGCCAAAAAATGTAAGTTTTGAATATTAGTTTTATATGGGGTTTACCTTTTCAATGGAGTTAGTGAAAAACCTTTTTTAAGTGATCCCTTGACTGCTTTGAAAAGTCAAAGGAATGTACCGAAAAGAAACTGCCCTGTTTCCTTTTTTTTTTCAAAATTTTAACCAAAAGTTAATGTTTTCTTTTTACATATTAAATATATATTCATAAACATTATAACTAAAAAATATTTTGAAAAAAAGTCAAGTCCTTATTTTTGATCGAAATTTTTGTTTGACGCCCTTCATTAGGTTTGGCACACCTGCCTTGGTGACTATCTGACTTGCCTTTACCCAGTTTTTCTTCATCTCGTCAATGTTTTCGGCAACTCTACCGTCCTTCCTTAAATTTCTTTCAACAATAGCCCAATATCGCTCTACGGGTCGTAGCTCTGGACAATTTGGTGGGTTTTCCTCTTTACGCACAAAATTAACGTCATTTTCGTTGAGGAGCGCCTGTGTTGCTCGAGCGTAGTGGGCGGATGCAAGTCCGGCCAAAACATTATTATTTTTTATAAAATGGTATAAGACGTTTCTTCAAGCACTCCTTGATGTAAATATCCGCACCTATAGTACGTTTTGTAAAAAATGCGATAGTTTTAAGACCACAGGTGCAAATGGCCTGCCAAATCAACACCTTTTGTCCAAATTTTTCCATCTGAATTGTCGACACTGACTCGTCAACAGTGCTGCTTCTCTCCTTAGTGTAAAATTGTGGGCCTGGTAAAGTTGTTGAGTCCAATTTCACATATGTTTCGTCGTCCATCACCATGCATTGTACCGCGCCACTGCACAGCCGATCATAAAGCTTTCGAGCTCTCTGCTTTCCAACTTCTGCTTGTCTCTGACTTTTTTTAGACTTTTTGTTTTTTGTAGGTCTTTATGTTATTCCTTTGCTTCACCCTTTGTATTACTGAACACGCTTGTACTCGCTTTTTGCCAAATCTCGAACGGACATCGTTGGGTTTTTGTTAATTAAGGTTAACACGGATTGTTCCAAATTTGGACTATGTGCACACTTTTTTCTGCCCGTTTTCGCCAAATCTTTTATAGAACATGTCTCTCCAAACTTAATTATAATGTTTTTTAGCTATTTGCACTAACTTTAAAGCGTTTAGCTAATTTTCTGTATGAAATACCGTTTTCAGTACAGTAGCTGTGCACATATTTTTTTCTTACTTGCTCTTCGATTCGAGGCATCATAAAAACAAAAGACAAATAGAGCAAGCAAATAAAGCAAAATTATTCAGAATTGATCGAGCTTTCTAACGGTGCATTGCACGGCGCGATCGAAAGCTTACACTGGGAGAAATATTTATTTGAAAGTGTGCAGTTTCTTTTCGGTACATTCCTAAAGTTTCAAATATAGTGGCCTTATCTCTTATAGTCTCCGAGAATCTCTTTTTTAGTGTCTATGTTGCCACCTTATGCTTGTTACATACATTTACAAACATAATATACCCTCGTCGTTTGGGAACAGGGGTATAAAAAAAGCGCGAACAATCAAAAACTAATTAATCATCATGCCGGTAAGTAGACATTTTTTAAAAAATATAATTTTTTAATTTTAGTTTTTTTTTATTTTTTTTAAATTATTTTTTTTATTTTTTTTAAATAATTTTTTTTTATTTTTTCAAATAATTTTTTTTTTTTTTTTAAATAATTTTTTTTAAATTATTTATTTTTATTATTTTTTATTTTTGAACAGAAATATAAGTTTTTTGCTGCCCTGCAGTTTCATGCTGGGCGACACGTTGATATCCTGCGGCGAGAGTGTGGTGGCAGGGATACATTGGGCACTAGGTACGTAACGTACCAAGTGCCCAATGGCTTTCCGAGGGGACCCTGCGTCCTCCGTTGCGGTGGTCGTACCACCAAGGCGACGCCGGCGGACTTGGGAGGCACAAAAAAATAAAAAGTGCGAATGTCGCTACAGTGGACAATGTAGCTGCTGCAGTTCCTGCTGCAGCCGTTATTGCAGCTGTGGACACTGCTGCTGCCGGTCCCCTCTGCTGTTGATGCTGCTCCAGACAATATTGCTGCCGGTCATTCAAACACTGCTGCTGCTGGGGCCAATAGAAGAAGGCGTCATCGGCAGCACAAACAAAAAAAAAATAAAATAAATAAATAAAAATTAAATTATTTTTAATATATTTTTTTTTTGTGATTAATAAAGAAATAAATAAAAACAAAAAACAAAACAGGAACAGAAACTTTAGTTCTTAACAGAGTACAAATTAGAGGTATACCAAAACAATGTAAAATGAGTGAAAGTACTCATTCGACTTATCGTAAATATCTTCTCAGCCCAATCAACAACTCATTGAACAGTGTATGAAATATTTGAAAACTAACACAATACTCATCCGCATTTGATCTAAGATTGGCATGTGTTGCACTCTCGCCGAGCACGTGTGGTGGTAGCTGTATAGGCGCTTCGCCTACAACAAATGTTTTTGGTTTATTTATTGCTTTCAATGTCATCTTATCTTTGCGTATAATTGTCAAAAGTGGCTGTAACTCCTCAACATCAAAAAAATATTATTTTGATTGGTCCTCACAATAGTCTTTTTGGTATCAAGATCAAATTGACACACTGTCAAACGTCGATGCTTATTGCACAATTCTTCAATTTTCTGCTCCGATACCTCTTCATCTTATTTTGTATATGCTTCGTGTTTAGAGTTTGCACTGATTGTGTATGTTCGAGTTCTGCCTTACGTCTGTCAGCGGGTGGCGGCAATTGATATTCAGGATTATAAATGCCTTCGAGAAATTTCTGCAGTATAAGCATTGCTTCACCCTCAACATTGCAGAGTAGCAGCTTTTCACGATTCCATTCGAGTATTTGCAATGCAATCGAATAAATTAATAAATAAAAATAATGAAATTAACTTTGCGATATTTTAAAATATTTTTACTTACAACAAAAATAATTTTTGCTCCCTCATAAAAGAAACAATCCATTATAATGAGCTCTCATCTGAAATGGGCGTTATGAATATTGTTAGGAACCAAGCAATCGATATCATTGTAATGATATCCAATTGATGCAAATATCGATGTAAGTCCGGTATCTGTTGACTAATTCATCGAGCACACCTTAATCAATTAGTGCACCGACAATTTTGTCTTTGTAATAATCAGGCAACAGATTCTCACATAAACTGGCTAACATCCAGAATGCATTCTCCTCATCACAGAAAAGTAAAAATACCGAAGATACAATATTCATTGCTTGGCAATAGCCTACATGTGGATTACGCAGCTCATAGGCTTGCAGTACGCGTCGCAATGCGCCAATACCATCAGCGTGTTGAAAAGCTGGATGCTCTGGCAGCGAACGATGTAAGTCTCGATCGATTTCTTCTTCAACGAGATCCTCATAAAGTCCCGGATTCATTTCTTTGTCATGTATGGCACCAGAGAATATTAACCATATTTCCTGTCGCAATTTATCCGGTATACCCTCGACAATGAGATTGATCACATCCGTTGTGCGAAACATAGAAATGCCACGGCCATAATCACGAAAATGTGCATCCCGCTAAAATTCGTTTTGAATATATTTATTCAAGGCTGTCTGTTTGCTTCATGAGATGTCATATTTTGCAACTTCGCGGCTAATTGGACTAAAATAAAATAATTTAATATTTATATGCGATTTATATGTATATTAAATACGTTTCAATATGACTTACACATGTATGCGTGATAATAAATCGGTTATCTTTTGAGATAAGCACTTCACGATCAACAATTTGTGAGAACATGAATGTTATATTATCGGATGTTATTACAATTTGATTATCGTAACGATGTTGTCCATCATCTTTTTATTCGACACTCCTTATAGATGTTATGGGTATGACAACACTTACCAGTTCTCCAGAAAGCAAAAAAAGTTTTTCAATGATATATTCAATATCACCAACGGCAAAACGATTTGAGTATGGTGTCCAGATGTTAGCGATTGTAATTTGTACCTTTAACTCTTCCATGCTTAATCTCCTTTTGCCGAAATCCATGAAATTCCCGTGCCTTCGCCTATCTCTAGATTATACCTTTCTAAGAAAAAAAAATACACTTAAATCACATTCAGAAGCGAGATAACATTTATTGGGTGCGCAACTAAATATTCTATTATTTGTTACTAACCTCATATCTATTTATGTAGTCAATATTTTGACAGTGACAGCTATTCTATGTTAAAGCGCGCCAAAAAATCAAGAACATTTAATATGTCACAGTGAATATTAGTAAACACACAAATTTTTTTTATTACAGTCAAAATGTCAAGTTACGTTCCAACAAAATAGCATTTGCGGGGAGGTTTGCTTTTGTTCTTCAATTTAAAGAAAAGTGCAACAGAAGCACATCGTTTACTCTCAGAAGCTTATCCTGAATATGCTCCAGAGGTTAGAGTATGTCAGCAGTGGTTTGCACGATTTAAAAGTGGTGATTTTGACACAGAAGATAAAGAGCGACCAGGTCCATCAAAAAAAGTTTGAAGACGAAGATTTGGAGGCATTACTCGATCAAGATTCATGTCAAACTCAAGAAGAACTTGGAAAAACATTGGAAGTCACTCGACAAGCCATTTCTAAACGTTTAAAAGCAGCTGGATACATTCACAAACAAGGAAATTGGGTGCCACACGAATTAAAGCCGAGAGACGTTGAGAGACGATTTTGCATGTCTGAAATGCTGCTTAATCGCCACAAAAAGAAATCGTTTTTGCATCGTATTGTCACTGGCGATGAAAAGTGGATTCATTACGACAACCTTAAGCGTAAAAGATCATATGTGAAGCCAGGCCAACCAGCCAAATCGACACCAAAGCCGAATATTCATGGTTAGAAGGTAATGCTCTGTATTTGGTGGGATCAGAAGGGTGTGCTGTACTATGAGCTGTTAAAATCGGGCCAGACAATCACGGGAGAGCTAAACAGGCAACAATTGATACGTTTGAAGCAAGCAATAGCCGTAAAACGGCCAGAATTGGGCGACCAGACACGAAAAATTGATTTTCCATCATGACAATGCTCGGCCACATGTTGCAGTACCGGTCAAAAATTATTTGGAAAATGCTGGATGGGAAATTCTACCTCACCCGCCTTATAGCCCAGACATAGCTCCTTCTGATTACCACTTGTTTCGGTCGACGCAGAATCACCATTCTGGAATACGGTTCACCAATGTTGAAGGTATTTAAAAATGGCTTGATGATTTTCTCGGCGCAGAAGATGAGAAGTTTTTTTGGGATGGAATCCATAAATTGCCTGAAAGGTGGGGAAAGTTATCAAGCTTCCGATGGACAATATTTTGAATAAAATATTTTTTCACTTTCATACTAAAATAAATGTTTTTTTTAACAAAAAAAAGAAATTATTTAGTTGCGCACCCGATAGAAAACCATTTAAACTGAAATTAAATTATTTAATAATCAAATGTTAGATATTTAACTTACTTAGAACGTTTTAGCGCTAAACGTGAACGCAATTTTTTTGAGGCATAGTACTGCTGACACCCATGCCGCTTTCTCATTGCCTTGATTTACTTTTTAGCGCGAAAGTAAGGATGCTGTTCATTAAAACTTGCTGAAAGCATTGGCACATAATCATGGGGCCTGCAGCAAAGGCTTTCATAGAACTCCTTGTAGCCATTATGCAGTAAATAGAGTTCCGGATAGACTAATGCGGGATAAACATTTGTCAGTTTTGGACCACGTTCCGAAGAGAATTCACAATGAAAGATGATAATATCACGTTTAGTGATATTATCATCCATTATTTGTTAATTTGTTTAAAGATTTTTAGCACCTTTTATTCGACCACCATCATATTCATAGGGATAACGAGAATCGACAATACGATAAGTGCGCACAGTGTCAGCAAAAACACCATGGAACAGCAGACGTAGCGTTTCACAGGATATTGTTTCTAGGTCGCAATTACGCTGTCCATGTGTCACCACTGGCAGCGCACATGGACTACTAAAGTATCCAATTAGTTTTTGGTTCGTTTGTTTGCTCAGAGCGTGCTAGTGCAGACATTAATTGTTTTGAGCGTAGTGATTGTTGCTTAGAAAGCGCATCAGGCGCTTTCAGCATTACATTACTGAAACGTATAGGTGTTGGGTCCTGTGCTGTGGCATTATCGTCGAAGAGACACTGTTCAAATATGAACATGTGCTGCTTGTGGATTATCATATTCAGAATGTTCAAGTATGAACATCGGATTCGGTTTATCTGTTTTTACTTATTAAATACGCGATAAGAATAGACAAGATATCCCGCAGCGACAATATTTTTAAACACACACTAAGTCATAACATTTTACGATCGTGCTAAGGATGCTCAGCTACTTAAAATTGCGATGACTCTTGACTCCCTGAAAACGATAAAACTCGACGCCTAAAATTGATAAGCTATTTTTAACATATATTCATATTCATTGTAAATATACACATAATATAATTTTACACATACAGTCCACTTTTATAATAGAAACAGAAATTGTATATAAGCATGTAATTTTCATAAATAAAATTAGTACCACTAACCATACAATACAATTCATAGTAGCGATCGCAGTGGGACTTGAACCGCGAACTCCTGCACACCGAGCTGAGTGTCTACCATCTAGACCATTGCGAAGTTCGCGAACCCGTCGTCTAATTAGGTAGAGATACACACTTCTGTTGTTTATGTTCCCTTTTCTTTGGCAGTGATTTGCTAAAAACTTAAAAATTAGAATTGAGCTAGCATTGACATGTGGCCTTGAAATGTGCATTCTCAACACACACACTATGGTGCGAGCGCATACACATATTAGCACCCATACATGCAAACAGAACGGAGCACAAGCGAAGCAGACCGTGCTCATCGTTTGATTGCTTAAAGCAGACTGAGTGTGACTGATTCGCCTGGTGCGAATTCGCTTTTGATGCGAATTAAAACGCTCGGCTTCTGCTTTCGGCCGATGGGGTTGTAGGAGTCTGACTACGTTTGCGTTCACGAAATACTCGATTTGTCAATCTATGTTTTGTATGGTTAGTGTTAGTACCTTACAACTACTCAAACATGTTTGTTCTCTCAAGTGAGATTACAAAACATAAATTTTAAATGTAAATATATAAGGCTATATTGCCATTTATGCAGTAACATTTCTTTTTTGAGTTCTATAACAGAATTCAAACTGTGTACGTTATTGTACACACACAAATATGACTTAAAGCCTTTTGAATCTCCTCCACTTTCAATTGACTTCTCAATAATTTAGATTTTGATTGCTCTCGATGTATTTTCAGAACAGTCAACTGTTCAATTTTCAACAGCAAACTTTCGTCTGTACAGAATGATTTGTTACTATGGCAACTCTAGAAGCAATAAAAGAGACCGATATTTACAGACCGATCGTTTTCATTTAAAAAAAAAACAGCTCCCATAACTAACCGAAACTTACCTGGAAAGAGAGACAAAAACAAATTAAAGTTAAAACAAAGTAAAAAGTGAAATGTAGAAAAAAATAACATCAAGCAAGGTTTTAATCTATTTATATTTATTTAATCTATTCATATTAAATCTATTTATATTTAACTGTTTTGGAAACTGTAAATCTTAACAAAATTAAAAACAACAATTTGTAAGTGCATATATATCGTCGAGGCTTTTTGTCTAATAGTCAAGTCATTATTCACATTTTGCAAAAAATTATGTCAGTCAGTCCACCACTAGGTTGTAAATACTATGAGACAAAAGTCAACACGTATAACATTATATACCCTTATTTTTTTAAGGCGTAATGCAGTTGGCAGTGCAGTAGGAGAAGCACTAGCCATGGGGCTGAGACCCGTTGGAGGACGTATGTCGCTCGCCGCCCGAAGAGTGTTTGACACAATCTTAAGCTTATTAATAAGCGAAAGATTGTGGTCATAAGCCGATAGAAAGGCGAAACAGTGGAAAAAAACTTGGGTTAAGAAGTAGACAGGTATGGTTATAAAATCGTAAACACACATGTACAGACAATAACCTTTTAATTAATTTTGTAATTAAAATGTTGTATACGTCGAAGGCTACTGGAGAAATACAGAAGGAGGGTTTTTTTTTTTAAGGGCTTAAGTAAATAAATATATCTGTGGTAAAAGGAAAAACTGCTTAAGTCTGTTTTTACCGTTTTCAGGAGAGCACTTTTAAATTTCAGCGTAAAAAAAATTGTACGCAAAAGTGAGATTAAGCAGAATTGCTTTGTCTAAACTTCCTGAAAATAGTAATAAATAATTCAAATTTTGCATGGAGGTACTTCAGGACATTTTCGTTTTTACCACAGATGTACACATATGGCCAAAATAATAAGTACACTAGCAGAAATTTTAAGATTTATTGAATATGATTATAAAAATTGTTTATTATTATCATTGTATTTACAAGGCACTAGAAAAATTCATAAAAATTAAGAACAATGTTTCAATTCGTTTAAAACTTTAAACTCAACTAAATTTGGTTGAACAAAATAATAAGTGATCTGAAATATTGTTTTTTAGTTTTATCATTATTTTCTTTTGGTAATGCATATGTGTACATAGCTCAGAGTTCGACATAGCTTTTTGATGGAGTGTTTTGGCTTCATGTCTGTTGCCTTTACTTTCTGCCTATTGTTACTTTGGTTCCATGTAAACCAAATAAAAATTTTTTTCATAACAGTCTAAATTTTTTTTACTGTTAAATGACAAATTATCTGCCAAAAATTCTTTAAACATAGGCTGGTACCCATTTCCTACCATTTTCGGAACCAAATGTCCAAAACAAAAACCAAAAAATTAAAGATATACAGAAAAAGTTTTGTTTTGTTTTAAATTTTCGTCAAATTTAACACTATAATAGATAATTTGACCCCCTACATCTCCAGACTGGATCAACATAGTAATCCAGTTGGCTTTAAACTTGCTATAAAACAGCCAACATACAAGGCGACTCAAAGACTCACCTATCCTTCAGACTTGAAATGAACTGGTGAATTAAATGTTTTTCTATTCACTCATAATTGTCAAAATTGTAATCCATATCGTTTGTGCTATTAGGCACCAACCAGTGAGTTCCCTTTTGCATTTTATTAATATTGAAAAAAATTTGCTTGTTGTTGTTAATTATAATAATAATAGATAATTTTCTCTTAAAAAATATTTTTTAAAGAAACTTTCACAAACATTTTGCTACGCTACCATCTACCATTGGTTCGAAAGGATTCAACTAAACTCAGCTTCATTCGCTGCTGTCAATGGTTACTGTGATACAACTTGCAAGAATTTCATTTATTTCATATTGATCTTTGCTGTTGCGTATTTATGCACTCCCCCCTCTGAGGGTGGGCAGCATGCTGCTTGTTATGTTTTGCACACATCCAAAGGGTAAGTTCTTAGAACTAAGGAAAGCATTTCATGGAAAATTTTGTATTAATTATTGTTGTTATTATTTTTTTGTTTTATAATACAGATAAAGCCATGGCCATGGGTGTCATACAATCGGCCATCGGACTCTTTGTGCCTGTCCGATAATCTATGGCGCTGTTGCTCGATTCGGCTTGCCTCATCTGGAAGTCAGTATGTGGCAAACATGGTGCTAGCTCACTCTACGATGCTGATACATTTCACCTTTACTTTTTGAGTAATTTGAATTAAAATTCTTTTTTAAATATATAATTTTATTAATTTATTATTAATTTTTGTTTATTTTGGGCATTACTGCTGGAATCACTGTTTCTTCTTTATTATGGATCTGGTTGATGCGGGTGATGCTAACGCAGAGGATTATCAAAATACTCATAATCGCATCAACGAATCACCTGATTGCAGAGGCAATAGATGTGCCAACGCACGGCATGATCTGCCGTTTAAAAAATTCGAATCCAATTCAATTTTTGTTTCGATTGCAACGAAAAGAAAAAAAACACCTTTCAGCAAATTTCCAACTACAAACCGTGTATATATTGTTTTATCCTTAATTGTTAATAGTTATTTTCTCTCTAGTTGTTTAGTGCAAAGTTATTTGGTTTAGTGGATCTAATTTACATTTACAAAATAAATTACAATAACAGCAGCAAACTGAATGATGACGATCTAACTAGCGGTTCTCATCAACGACTGACAGTACATTTAAATTTGCAAAACATTAATAAACAACAACAATTCAAAAGAAAACCATCCGAAGCAAATCATCTGTACCATTAAAAATTATATGAACCATAGGCTGAACACCAGTACGTCTGAGTCGTGAGGAACCTACAAAATGAGTCTGCGGGAGATAACAGTTCATATGTAGACAAAGTAGCTCAAATCATTTTGAATACACACAACGTTCAAAAATTTTCATTGTTATGGAATAAATGTAAACATATATTTTTCATATTTTATTTAAATTTATTGTTGTTTTATTCTTGGTTCAGTGGCACCAGGGATGCTGCGACAGCATTGGAAAGTTTGTAATAACATTAAAGGGGGCATCGTAGACCTACAAAGTAAATATGTTATTGATCAGCTCGATGAGACGAATCCGATTTAGTCATGCGTCTATTGTCTGTCCGTCTATCCGTCTGTCTGTTTGTTGCGCGATTTATTCGCTCAGTTTTTTTTTTTCCTAAGATAATAGGCTGAAATTTTAAACTTAAGCTTTTCCTGGAGTCCTAGTGTTATTCTATGTTAAAATCAATGTCACATCCACTTTTAAGGTATAGCTCCCATAAAAAAAATTACAACATTTGTAAGTTCTTAGGAAAAAAATGTATTTATAAAGCCAAATGGCTTCAAATTTATTTACAAACGCTTCTTATACCAACGTAAATCTTCAGCTTAAATTTGGTTCCAATCGGACCTGGTTTCTAAACTTTTAGATTTTTTTAATTTGTTTACTATTTTAAGATAAAATTTAATACAAATGCACGAAGATCTATCCGTAATCAAATGATGTAACAGGTATATAAGCTTCCACGGTCCAACCGAGATGCACTATTATGTTATTAAATTACAAATTTAAGAAAAATATCAGATAATTTTTTATTTTTTATTTTTGTTCAATAAATTTAATATTACATATTTATATTTACCCTTTTTTAATAGAGAGAGGCCAATGTGGCATCAGTGGCAGCAGGACCGGCGGCAATAGTGTCTGGAGCAAGCATCAACAGCAGCAGGACCGGCAGCAGCAGTATCCACAGCTGCAATAACGGCTGCAGCCCAGGTTCGGCAACTCATCAACCACAGCATCGCAACATCATCAACAACAGCAGCCGGCAGCAGAAGAAGCTGCGAGAAAAGCGGGGACCGGCAGCAGCTACAATTGTCCACTGCAGCGACATTCGCACTTTTTTTTTTTTTTATTGCCTCCCAAGTCCGCCGGCGTCGCCTTGGGTGTTTGACCTCCGCAACGGAGGACGCAGGGACCCCTCGGAAAATCGTGCGGGCACTTGAGCGTTACAACTAGTGCCCAATGTATGGTCGTGCCGTCGGTCGGAAAGGCCACCGTTACCGCCACACTCACCGCAGGATATCAACATTGTCGCCAACGAGCACGGGGCAGCAAAAAGCTCTGTTCTGTTCAAAATTAAAAAAATAATAAAAATAAACAAATAAAAAAATTATTTAAAAATAAAAAAAAAAATTATTCCTAAAAAAAAATAAAAAAAATTATTTAAAAAAAAAAAATTAAAATTGTATTTTTTTAAAAATGTCTACTTACCCGCATGATGATTAATTAGTTTTTGATTGTTCTATAACGATTTTTACCCATTCCCAAAACGATAAGGGGAGGGTAAGTTTGTAAAATGTATGTCACAAGCATTAGGTGGCAACATAGACATTAGAGAAAAAGATTCTCGGAGACTATAGAGATAGGGCCACTATAATTGAAACTTTGACTTTTCAAAGCAGTCAAGTGATCACAAACAGTTTCACTAACTCCATTGTAAGGGGTAAACCCCATATAAAACTAATTCAAAATTTATTTTGGCAAAAAAATTTTGTTTTTCATTTTTAGGAAATTCAAATATAGCATAAATTATGTCTGTGGCAGTCCCAATGAAAATTCCATTATGGTGGGGAGCAAAAAAATTGGAGAGTAAAGCCCTAATACAGGAGGCTACCTTTTGTTTAAGTTTCGTATGAAAACCCAATACAATAAAGTGTGGCATTAGGGCAGAGCTTAAGGTAATATAAAGGTGGAGTGGGTATCTTGCAGTCTGAAACATGACTTTACAATTCTTTCTTATTTTTTCAAATTTTCCTTTATCTGTTTATAATCTGTTAATAATAGCAATACATTGCAATAATAATGTATCCGTTACTTAAGAGTCATCGTCCATATGAATATGAGTATTAAGTTATAGTATGGTAATTTAATATAAATTATATAATTGATAAGTATAATAATTCCGAGACTATTATTTAAATATTGACTATTTATAATTTATTGGTCTTATTGTGTGTTTATTATTATTTATAGTGAAGACCATTTGGTCCACGACCTTATGAGCAATATGTAAAAATAACAATGGTCTACCACGCATTCCGTGGACCATCGTAGACCAATGTTATTGTTTTCTCGCTCGTACATTTGCTGCTTTGCTCGCACCCTATATGAGCCTTACGGTGCTTAAACTTAATATGGCAACACGTCCGGCAATTGTGCTGCCATTCAAACAGAACTGTCTGCAGACGAGACTTTTTGACTACAAATTAAGCTTCTATTAGTTCAGCAAGAAAAATCATATGAAGAAAAATACTTTTTAATTAATTAAAAAAAAAACGTATTGGCTTTGTTCAATTTTAATGTCTCAAATGAAAGCAAATTTCAAGACGAATCAAACCCTATACCTTTCATATACGCAACCAAGCTGCTTTATTGAAAATTTTTTGGACCTAATGTTCAGCAAGAAAAATCATATGAAAAATCTACTTTTAATTAATTAAAAAAAAAACGTATTGGCTTTTGTTCAATTTTAATGTCTCAAATGAAAGCTTATTTCAAAGACGAATCGAACTCCTATACATCTCATATACGCAACCAAGTTTCCTTTATTGAAAAATTTTGGACCAAATGTTCAGCAAGAAAAATCATATGAAAATATACTCTTTAATTAATTTAAAAAAAAGAGTATTGGCTTTTGTTCAATTTTAATTCCAAATGAAACCATTTGATCTTCTACTCCTTTATTGCCAAAATTTTGAAAATGTGAAAATTATAAATTAACAATAAAATGCATTTTTACCAATTGCAAACTTCAGTGCAATAATCCTTTAATAAAAAAATATATCGTTTTTTTTGGTTTATTTTATTATATTTTTATTAATTTTTATTAATAATTTTTTAAAAAACATTTTTATTTACAAGAGTCGCCCTATTGCCTAAAAAATACCAGTATTGCTAGCTAGCTATTGCTCACTTCACGCAGGTTCATTGCTTAGCTTACTACAAAAAGAGCAACTATCCGTTGGCCGTTTGCTACAATACCAATACCCGAGAAAAACTTTTACTTTTCTTACTACAAAATAGCGAAATTCATTCAAATTATGTAGCTTTTCAAATTTTCGATATTGCGGTTATTTCATGTGTCGCCATCTATTATATATGACGATATCGATAACAAAAAATATCTATTACAGTTATTGAATTTATCAATAATTGTCGATTACACCTATCGAACACTCCGATAGCAATCGGTTACATTTACTATGCGTATCCAAAAAATATTAGACCGATAGCTGCCGACTACTGCCGACATCAAAGACCGATATAAGTAACGATTATCTGAGTGGTCGGCGGACGAAAGCCGGACTTGATTTAAGGGAAGAGAAAAAAACCAAAAGCAACGCGCAGCATGTTTTCAACTTACTGCAATAAATGTTATAAGCGTCTAGAACTAGAAAGATCGCTAAAATTTTATATATCCCGTTGCTGCCACATTGCCTGCGGACACTGCGTAAGTGCAAAATGTGTGGTTGCGGACGCCCATACCAAGGCGTTGAAATAAACAATGAAACGTTGCCTGCGTCTGTGGCCGATTGTTTTGCAGATCCAATGCTTATACTAAAACGCTATGAGCGAGCGGCCAAGTTTCAGTACGAGCAACGTGCACTATTATTTTACATATTATAAATCGGATCAGCAGAAAAACTAAGAGAACTACAGCAAAAGAATGATTTCCATACAGAAGGCATGCAAAAGCTACGCGAAATGATTGAAACGGAAAAAACGCAAATACACAAACTTAAGGAATACATCGCATACCAGGAACGGCGGATGAAATCGGTTTTGTAAGAGATAATATTTCACACGATGGGAGAGGTAGCTCAGGTATTCAATGTGTTGTGTTCATTTTCTACGGCCGCCATCATTGAGCTACACGCTTCAAACGAACAGTTCCGATGAAGATGTATCGGTAACTCAAAGGAAAGGAAAGTAATTCCGGCGGCAGTGACAAGGGACTTGAATTTACGCTTTAAGTATCATTCCATTTTTAATGAATTTTTGCGTTTGTTTTCATTTTATATACATATATATACATATGTATGTACACATATGGCCAAAATAATAAGTACCTACACTAGCACAACGGGGTTTTATAGAATATATTTTTTTAAGTTTTATTAAACATGATTATCAAAATTGTTTATTATTTTCATTACATTACCAAGATAAAACCTTAAAGCATGAAAATATCCAACCAAAACGTTAAACTGAAATAAAAAACAAAAAAGGACTATTTAGTAGGTTCAAAAGGAGAACGACTGGCTTAAAAACTGCAAGAGCTAGGGCATTGCATTTCTTCACAAAAGTCTGTAGCTGAAATAATTTCTTTTGAATAACGCAAAACCCTAACCAATTTATTCTAATCTTGCTCGCTTAAAATCAGGAGGAGATAGAAAGGTGCAACCTTTTACAAAAAAGTAGGCAGACACTTATTCCACTTTTGATACTAGATAGAACTTTCGTTTTTACAGTTATACAAAATAAGTTAACAAATTTAAATCTAAAAACTAAATAGTATTTAATAAATATATGTATACACTTTATAGTAATAACAAAAGATAATAAGTAACCTTTCAGAAAAGTATATATTTGTTAGACTTATCATCATTAATGGAAGTAGTAAACTAACTTAGTTATGGATGCACTTATTATTTTATCGAACCAATTTCAGTTGAGTTTAACGTTTTGGTTGAATTGAAACATTGTTCTTTATTTTCATCGTCGACTTTCGGTGCTAATGTTTTATCTAGTTAATACAATGAAAAAATACACAATTTTTGTAACCATATTCAATAAAACAAAATATATGTATAGAAAACCAAGTCTAGTGTACTTATTGGCTCAATGCCATTTACTGTAAAGTATATTTTTAGTATATTAATTACTAAATGAATTAGAGAGTGTATAAATAATATTTGCCTAAGCTCTTAATATTTACTTATTATGAATTTGTATTTCCTAGAATCATTTTTAAGACAGGTTTGCATTCATTTTGCTCATTATAATTTAAAATACTGCAGCATATACACATATGTATAACTAAATAAAATATATTGTAAATATTTTTCTTCATAAATACATACTTAATAAAATTTTTTTCTCTTCAATTCAACTGATTTTGTTAAGAAAAAAATGAAAAAGTTTACGATGCAACGCAAAATGCAAATCTACCACAACGTAAGAGGCTAATCTCTCAATCAGAAATCGAAAATGAAGGCACAGTTCCCAAAAAAACGAATTTCATTTTAATTTCTATTTTGTAAGCTTTCTAAAAATCAAATTAAAAATGCAACTTTTGACACAAAATATACTCTGCAATATTTGATTTGGCTATTCCACGATCGTGTGATTTACTTAGTACCAAGATTTTGATACAGTGATTTCTACCCAAATGTCACGATAAAATCATTATTTACTTATAAAAAAGAAAGGTTGGTTTTAGCTTTAGATGTACTGATAAACAAAACAAAACGGTGTCTTGATTCAAATACACAAGGATTTCTTTTAAGGAAAGAAACAAATTATTGTACTAAACTGAAAATGCTAATAGGCTATTCTTAAGTCAACTAACTTTTTCCACAAATGCATTTCTAGTGGTTTCTGGCACTGAAGCATTGTGAACAACGAGACTAAACATTAATATGGAGAATGAGAAGTAAAGTTGGGTCAAAAAAGAAACCAAAGAATCAATTATTGATTCTGTGATTGTTTGCGCGCTACAAAACGAAAATTAAATGTAACTCCAATCGACAGAATTACGAATATGTGAATTTCTCAATTGAATTGATACCAGGAAGGCGCGTTTGATCAGCGTAAAGCGAACTGATTTAACAATGTCTGTAAATCCTTTTTGTCTGTTTTTATCAAATTCGCCCATAATTTTTAAATTTTGGCTAAATTTACCAGAACTTAATCTTTTCTAGACCTGTATTTGTCTTAATGCCCTTTATCTTTTAGGTATAGTCCTTATGAAAAAAAAAAGTGCTTTAAAAATGTACAAATGCTTTCTTTTATCAATTAATTAGAAAGGAAACTTTCCTTTTGTTTATTATTAAAGTATTATGCCAGATTCAATAAAATGTTTCTGAATAAATGGTTTGCAATTTAACAAATGAATTTTTTGTTGTTGAACGATAACAGATGATTTACATCATTTTCATGAACACAAATTTTTTTGTTGCTTTTGAATAGCAACAGCTGATTTTAGTCCAAACCAAACCTAACCCGAGTCAGTGTTGACGCACTGGGTTAACTAATCAGGTTAAGTCCATAACCCTTCCAGTGTAAACATGGCATTATTCTGCAAAAAAAACTACCAACTCTAGTGTAAATACATTTTTAGTATTAATTTATTATCAACTTGTTGATGTATTATGTAATTTAAAATTTTCACCAATAATTCCATTAATTGCTTCTACAAACCAGTAACCAAGCAAGATTCATTTGAATCATCAGTTAATAGTTGTTTGCGTTTGCCATGGAGTGGAAATAAAGTAATAATGTTAAATAATAATATGTAACAAAATTATATTTGTAAATCTTACTCTGGTCGAAATCTACGGGTCAACTGTAAACATATCTTATGCTTAAAATTTATTTTTGGACCATTTGAGTAGCACCATTTTCAATGTACGAGGTGTTTTCAAACATTATCGCGAATTTTGAATTTTTCCCGGGTTACGTATATTCGATTTTTTTTTGGCGGTATGTTGGTACTCATGTCTCTCACTTATTCCGACAAGCTCGGCCATTTTGAATGTTCACTTAATTGTTGACAGCTGCTTTGCTTGCACATGTTTTGATCGTCTTCGATTTTTACCTATTCAAAAAAGTGGATCAAAGAACCTGTATCAATTTTTGTTTTTCTGAATGGAATAAATGGAATAAAAATGTTAGAGCTTATGGGGACGAGCTCTACCAAAATCAACAACATTTGATTGGTATAAATTGTTGAAAGAAGGTTGCGAACGTGTTGAAGACGAAGAGCTCCCTGATCAACCATCGACCTCAACGGACCGATGCTCCACATCCAAAAAGTAAAAGAATTAGTGCTTGCACACCGTCGATTAACTATGAGACCCATTGCTGATGAAATTGGCGTATCGAAAGGATCAATTAATACAATTTTGAAAGATGTTTTGAGCCTCAAACGTCAAGTCTCGATTGGTACCAAAAATGGTGAATTTTCTTGAAAAACAGCGTCGATTCTTTGTGACTTTTTCTCCAAAAATGCAAATAATATCGTTCCGCAACCACCGTATTCGCCTGATTTGGCTCCGTTTGACTTCTGGCTATTCCTAAAACTCAAGAGACTACTCCGGGGAACGCGTTTCGAGTCGATTGAGGAGATAAAACCTAAATCGAAGAGGCCGTTTGGCTATACCGGAAAGGGACTATTTGGCATGTTTCGGATGAAATTGATTTACAAGAATAAGTAAAGATTTTTCATTTTACAAACACTTTTCATATTAATACGCAAAAATTGGCAGTAAATTCCTATAAGGGTTATATGCTGTAGTAATCCCACCTTAATTTTATGGGATATTTTATATACATGGGTTGTTATTATTAACTAAGTGTTTTTACCATATTTGAAATACATCTTTTCATAAATAAAACATTTTTATATAAAACCTCAAAAATGTTAGGTAGATTTGTATGGGGGCTATATACTGCAGTGGTCCCACCTCAACCATGGGTCCTTTTCTAAACAATAGATACTATTTGAGTGTTTTTACCATATTTGACACAAAATGATTCATAAAGAAGGAAAAACATTAACTTCGGTGGAACCGAAGCTTATATACCTGTCACACGTATTTTTAAATTGTTAATGTGTTATCACCAGTGGCTTAAATAGAACTTTGAAATGGGATGGGACGGGGTCAATGGTGTAATACAACTCACGTTGTGTGAGGCCTTTGCCAAAAATGGGCGTGGCACCTTGGCTTTGATATTGGATGATATATAAAGTGTTTTTACCCAATTTGGGGTCAACACATTACTAAAAAATAACCATTTTCATATACAAATTAGAAAACAGGCGGCAAGTTTGTATGAGGACTTTAGCTAAAAATGGGGTTGGCACATTTCTTTTGATATTGGATGATATTAGGTGTGTTTTTAGTCCATTTGGAGTGAATACATTCCTAAAAATATCCATTTTCATACAAAAAATTCAAAAATGGGCGGTAAGTTTGTATGGGGCCTATGCCTAAAAATGGGCGTGGCACATTACATTTGACATTGGATGACAGTACAAAAAAGTTGTTTTTACCTAATTTGGAGTAAATATATGCATAAATAAGAACCATTTTCATAAAAAAAATCTGAAAAAACGGTAAATTTTTATGGTGGCTATACCTAAAAATGGGCGTGGCACATTCATATTCAAACTTGATAAGCTTGGTCGCTGCCGAAAAAAGCTTAAGTTTCAAATTTCAGCTAAATATCTCCAGTAGTCTCCGAGTAAATCGCGTTGAAATAAACAGGCAGACGAACATGGCTAGATCGAGTCGTCTCATCGAGCTGATCAAGAATGTATATACTTTATGGGGTCTACGAAGTTTCCTTTTATGCGTAACTCGAAAACTTGTTCGAGGCTAAGGGTACTGCGTGAAGGAAAACATTGCTAAGATGATAGTAGCTTTTATAGCAACAATTTCTACAACCCAGGATTTCTTATCCCTTACCTCCTCGGGGTGTAAACTGGCCAACGCGGGGACAACCGTGTGGAGTAACAGAATGGGACGGTGGGGTAGTACGCATAATACTCTTGTAGTTCTTGGAAAACTAAAATCCAAGGTAGAGCACCTTGATAAAACATTAAATATGAATATTGCCAACGAAACTTTAATACAGCCTCAGATACGGACTGGATACTCGGCAAAGACCGTTGGATATTCGATTCGATTAGTTTGTGGAATATTAGTACTCTACTCGAAAATCTCCAAACAAAAACCACCTCTAGATTCCTTCAACTCGAAAATAAATTTGTTCGATACAAGCTCTGTATTTTAGGAGTGGGCGAAGCACGATGGCTTGGGAGTGGTGAGGCCCACATCTGTCGGGTAACACTGTATTTCTCTACTCAAGATGATCTCGTTATGCTGGTGGAGCCTTTCTGCTATCACCAGTCGCTAGACGGGCATTGATGTCGTGGAATGCGGTATCAGACAGACTGATAACAGCCCGATTTCGGAGTAGAGTTAGGAACGTAACCATAATACAGTGCTACGCGAAGCACAGTTTCTACGCTATGCTCGAGACCACCTATAGGAGGCAACCAAGAGGAGTAATTATCGTCGTGATGGGCGATCTTAACGCGAAGGTAGAACGTAATAACACTTTGCTGAACCATGTAATGAGGAAACATAGTGTCGACGACCGCATTGACAATGGCGAGAGGTTGGTGGACTTCTGCAACACCAACGGGACCATGTTTCAGCATAAGTTTCACCACAAAATCAGCTGGGTATTTCCGACCGAAAGAGTGGTCAGCTAGGTTGACCATTTCGCTATTTTCCCGCCGATTTAGAAACTTTTTGATGGATATTGGAAACAGGAGAGGTGCAGACATCGGAGGCTCTTAGGACCATTATTTAATGGTGGCAAATTTCCGCCTTTGTACTGCCAGAATGAGCCAATCGAACACCACACCGTGTGCTACCAGACTCTGTAACAGTAATAGGGAATGTTTTGCTGTTGGTGCTGCACTACTACCAAACATCGGAATACGATGGTCGATGACTGACAAACTTCTCCCTCCCGACCCCCATGACGCATTTATTCCGAATGGCTACAGCACTTGAGAGGAAAGAGTTGTAATCGATGGACGACAAATCGAGATGGTTGAGAATTACACATACCTAGGCAGACATTCTTGCAGAAGAAGGCGGAACTAAGCTGGATGTCTGCAGCCGGATCAGCAAAGCCAGAGCTGTTTTCGGTATGATGTCTCCCATCTGGCGAAACAACGATTTGAGTACAACTCTTAAGGTCAGACTGTTCAAATCTATCGTGCTTACCGGTGCTACTTTTACAGATGTTGCACTTGGAAGGTAACCACAATCCGCACCAACAAACTTCAGGTGTTTGTTAACCGCTGCTTGAGAAGTATTTTACGAATTCATTAGAGGAATAGAACTCAAAATAAGGAGGTTGACCGAAGGGCTAACATCGAGCTGCTCAGCAGAAGGGTCATGCACCAGAAGTGGAGATGGATTGGGTATAAACTTCGTAAGCCCGTAGACAACATCACACGAAAAGTCATTCAATGGAATCCTCTTGATGGTAGAGGTCGAAGAAAAGGACGACCCCGAGAAACATAGCGGAGAACAGTGTCAAGGGATCGACGAGAAGGGCTTAACATTCAAGGGTGGAGTCAACTTGCAGCCCTTGCAGAGAACAGGACGAGATGGAGAGCAGTTATTGACGCTCTATGACCCATTAGGGTTTCAGGAACCGAAGAGAGAGAGATGACAAAAAATGGGCGTGACACTTTGGCCTTAACCATTTAACTCTTTGACGGGTGACGGGTATAAATATTCGAAGAAAATCATATACAATTGGTATAGTTAAGCCGCCCGTGTGGTGAGCGGGCGGTCAAGAATACTACCACAGCAGGCTCAGCTTGACGTAAGAGTCGTCTAAAGAGCGAATCCTCGAGGCGAGGTTGGTCGGTGGAGTGGTTTACAACGACGTAAAATCTTAGAACCCGTCAGACACACACAGAACAAAGTGTACCAATGCAAAGATGGCTAGTATGAACAAAAATACTCCAGGTGGCAGACACAGATGTGAAAATCCACCCGTGGATAATTCCGCGGCAGGGGCATGGATTCTGGAGGCTCCAGCTACCATAAAAGCCTATAAAAAAGGCGATCCCCGAAAACGATACAAGGATCACGACATACGTATGTGCACCTGGAACGTCCGAACCCTTAACAGGGATGGTGCAATACAAGAACTAACTACCACTCTTAACAACTTCAGAGCAGACATCACTGCTATCCAGGAAATGCGATGGACTGGCCATGGTTGCATAAACTTAGCAACCTGTGACATCTACTACAGTGGTCATGAGAGGCAACACATATTCGGATGTGGCTTCTTGGTTGGTAGTAAACTACGTACAAATTGGGAGAGAAGAAATCTTTCGCCCTACCATCGGTAAATTTAGCCTACATGACACCACCAACAGTAATGGAGAAAGGTTAATCGACTTTGCTGCGGGCAGAAACATGATCATAAGTAGTACCAGATTCCCACATCTCGAGATCCACAAGGCAACATGGTGCAGTGGCGACCTAAGTATCCGCACCCAAATAGATCACGTGGTGATAGATGCCAGGCACTCTTCTAGCGTGCTTAATGTACGAGCGTACAGAGGTCTTAACATCGACTCAGACC
The DNA here is from genome assembly GCA_018903435.1 of Leucophenga varia. Taxonomy (NCBI): domain Eukaryota; kingdom Metazoa; phylum Arthropoda; class Insecta; order Diptera; family Drosophilidae; genus Leucophenga; species Leucophenga varia. Next base: position 23,275 of record JAEIFJ010001584.1, read on the forward strand.
ACTACCTTGTCCTAGTCAAGGTACGTACTAGACTCAGCACAGCGCACGCCAAGCGAGCTACCACACAACGAAAGCTAGATGTTGGTAGGTTAAAGTCACAGCAGACTGCCGCTGCCTTCTCAACAAGGGTCTCACATCTACTCCGAGAGAACCCTCCGGCCTCCGACTGTATAAATGATCGGTGGAAGCGTATCTCAAACTCATTAGCCACGTCAGCCAAAGAGGTTATTGGCTTTACTAATCCTCGAAGCAGACATGCTACGATGAGGAATGTCGCGTCGCTACTGCAGAAAAGAACATGGCACGATTAAGAACTCTGCAGGCGGGAGCAACACGAGCTGTTGTTGAGCGATATAGGGAGAAACGGAGAGATGAAAAACGCCTGATCAGACGAAAGAAACGTGAACTGGAAAGGCGTGAAGTGGAGGAGATTGAGATGATGGGTAGCAGAAACGAGGCCCGTGGTTTTTATCAAAAAATCAAACGAATGACCGATGGTCATAAGCAAGGAGCTTCTTTCTGCAAGGATAATCAAGGAAACATGGTAACAGATGTCCAGGAATCACTAAGGCTATGGAGGTCCCACTTCTCTACCCTACTTGGTGGCGATGACGGGAACAATACCGCTGGTGGAGATGATGAAAATCTGGGCCCTCCGGCCGATGATGGGATTCCTGTGGAGCCACCAGACTATGACGAGGTCTCAAAAGTCATAGAAAAGCTTAAAAATAACAAAGCGGCAGGCGCAGACGAATTACCCGCAGAGTTATTTAAGACCGGCGGCGACGAGTTGATTGGATGCATGCATCAACTCTTGTGCAAAATATGGTCTGGTGAGCGTATGCCTGATGACTGGACACCTAGTGTCCTGTGTCCAGTTTTAACGAAAGGAGACCCTGCAGTCTGCGCAAACTATCGCGGAATAAGTCTCCTCTCTATCGCATACAAAATACTATCTGGCGTAATATGCAATAGACTGAAATCGTACGTAGGACGTAAAGTTGGACAGTACCAGTGCGGTTTTAGACCAAAGAAGTCAACGATCGACTCCATGTATAAGCTGCGACAGATCCTGGAAAAACCAAATAGAAGCAAATTGACACATACCACCTATTCGTCGATTTCAAAGCCGCTTTCGACACGCCAATCAGGTCAAAGTTTTTCCACAAAATGACTGATCTTGGAATCCCGTCAAAATTGTTCGCCTCTGTATGATGACGCTGGAAAACACCCAAAGCGTTGTTAGGGTCGGTAAAGATCTCTCCGACCCCTTTGACACCACGAGAGGCTTCAGACAGGGTGATGCGTTGTCATGCGACTTTTTCAACCTTCTGATGGAGTACATTCTGAGGCGATGCCCAAACGTCGACCGGACGGGCAATATTTTATATAAAGAAACTATGCTGCTCGCATATGCCGACGACATAGATATTATCGGCAAAAATGCTCGAGCGACCACCGGCGCGTTCTCAGACATCGAAAAACAATGTCGTCCTATGGGACTGACGGTCAACGAGAACAAGACGAAGTACTTGGTATCCACTCGCAGGCAATCTGCACGTCGCAGACGGTCTTTGAGTACAGAGAACTTCAGCTTTGAGGCTGTAGAAAACTTCATCTATTTGGGCTCAGATGTAAACAACAACAACATCATCAGTCAGGAGATTAAACGAAGAATCACTCTTGCGAACCGTAGCTATTTTGGTCTCGGTAAGCAGATGCGAAGTAGAGTGCTGTCCAGAAAAACAAAGGTTCAACTCTACAAGACGCTGATAATGCCAGTCCTAATGTATGGCTCAGAAGCATGGGTCATGACAGAATCGGATAAGTCGGCGTTGGGCGTATTTGAGAGGAAGATACTTCGGAGAATCTTTGGTCCAGTTAGAGTGGAAAATGACATCCGTATGCGCACGAACGATGAGCTGTACGAGCTATATGATGACATCGACATAGTCAAGAACATCCAATACAAAAGGCTGTCCTGGGCTGGTCACCTGTGTCGGATGGACAGAGAAGCTCCAGCAAGAAAAAGTTTGGAAGCAAAACGTGAATCAAATCGGAGGGGATGCGGCAGAGAGGACGTCCGCCGCTGCGTTGGGAGGACCAGGTCCTAGATGACATCCGCAGGATCGGAATCCCAAGATGGTATGACGAGGCACTGGATTACAACCGCTGGTGGCGAATCTTATGTGATGCCAAGGCATATATATATATATATATAGATAAAAAAAAAAAATAGGAAATTTGCAGCTATCTAAAGAAAAATCTTACATTTTCATATTGGGGCACAGCTCTCTAAAATACTCTGTTGTTTGATAAATAACTTGATAAAAAATGCCTCACAAACGTTGTAGAAAATCTAAGGTTCAAATTTATTGGCCCTATCTTTTTGTACCAATTTAGTAAACCGTTTTACCTTCGGGTAAACAAATATAAACAATCTTTAGGTGACGTTATAACAATCAGATTACGGACATTAATTTTTTAAAATCTATTTTGAAATCACATTACTCTTTTTTCATCTTCCTGGTACCAGTTGAATTGAGAAATCTTACACATATTCACCCTGTCGTGATTAAGTTACATATAATTTTTTTTTTTTTTTTTTGTAGAGCGCAACAATCACAGAATCTTTTGGTTTCTTTGATTCTTTTGGTTTCTTTTTGACTCAACTTTTACTTCTCATTCTCCATATTAATTTAGTCTCGTTGTTCACAATGCTTCAGTGCCAGAAACCACTAGAAATGCATTTGTGGAAAAGTTAGTTGACTTAAGAATAGCTTCTATTAGCATTTTCAGTTAAGTACAATAATTTGTTTCTTTCCTTAAAAGAAATCCTTGTGTATTTGAATCAAGACACTGTTTTGTTTGCTTATCAGTGTACATCTAAAGCTAAAACCAACTCTTTTTTGGCAAGTAAAATAACATTTTATCGTGACATTTGGGTAGAAATCACGTATCAAAATCTTGGTACTAAGTAAATCATTGTCGATCGTGGAATAGCCAAATCAAATATTGCAGAGTATATTTTGTACAAGTTGCATTTTTTAATTTTTTGATTTTTAGAAAGTTTACAAATAGAAATTAAATTTAAATTCTTTTTTGGGAACTGTGCCTTCATTTTCGATTCTATTTGAGATTAGCCTCTAACGTTGTGGTAGATTTGCATTTTGCGTTGCATCAAAAACTTTTTTTCATTTTTTTTCTTAACAAAATCAGTTGAATTTAAGAGGAAAAAAATTTTTATTAAGTATGTATTTATGAAGAAAAATATTTACAATATATTTTATTTAGTTATACATACATATGTGTATATGCTGCGGTATTTTAAAATTATAATGAGCAAAATGAATGCAAACCATTCGACTTAAAATGATTCTAGGAAATACAAATTCATAATAAGTAAATATTTAACATAAGAGCTTAGCAAATATTTTTTATACAATTTCAATTCATTTAGTAATTAATATACTAAAAAATATACTTACATAGCAAATGGCCAAAATAATAAGTACACCTAGCACAACTTGGTTTTCTATACATATATTTTAAGTTTTATTGAATATGGTTACAAAAATTGTTTATTTTTTTTCATTGTATTAACTAGATAAAACATTAAAGCACCGAATACATCGATGAAAATAAAGAACAATGTTTCAATTCAACCAAAACGTTAAACTCAAATGAAATTGGTTCGATAAAATAATAAGTGCACCCATAACTAATGCCGCATTTCCATTGAGCCGCGTTTTTGTTATCGCGTTAACAATTTATCGAAAAACGCGGAACGGTGTTTCCATTGCGTTTTAGCGTTAGCGTTCGAGTTAAAACAGCTGATTTTGTTTGTTATGTAGTAAAAAAATTGTACAGGTTAAAAAACATTTTTTTTTTTTTTTGAAATGCAGATTTTTAATATAACGAATGGATGTAGGTGTTGTTCCTTTAGTATCTGCTGTCCAATACGAGCATGATAAGGTAATCCGTCATTTGAATATATGCAGCTGAAGCTTTTATGTAAATGTTTATTTTTTGCGGTTACTTTGTCAGCTGTTTTCATAAGTATGCGCAACTTACGTCTGCCAAATTATTCGAACCGATAAGAGAAATCGGTTTGAAATCGGGTTTGAACGCGTGTTATCGAAAGTCGCGTTCAAAATTAACGCGACTTTTTCCCATACCTAACTGCCTATCTTTTTGTATACGATTTAACGCGAGTTTGTCGAGTTTTTAACGCTAACGCGGAACGCGGCCTAATGGAAACGCGGCCTAAGTTTACTACTTCCATTAATGATGATAAGTCTAACAAATATATACTTTTCTGAAAGGTTACTTTATTATCTTTTGTTTGATACTATAAAGTGTATACATATATTTATTAAATACTATTTAGTTTTTAGATTTAAATTTGTTAACTTATTTTGTATAACTGTAAAACGAAAAGTTCTATCTAGTATCAAAAAGTGGAATAACTGTCTGCCTACATTTTTGTAAAAGGTTGCAACCTTTCTATCTCCCTCTTGATTTTAAGCGAGCAAGATTAGAATAAAATTGGTTAGGGTTTTGCGTTATTCAAAAGAAATTATTTCAGCTACAATTTTCGTGAAAAATGCAATGCCCTAACTCTTGTAGTTTTTAGCTACAGTCGTTCTCCTTGAACCTACTAAATAGTCCTTTAACCATTTTTTATTTGAGTTTACCGATTTGGTTGAATTCAAACATTGTTCATTATTTTCATTGATATTTTCGATGCTTTAAGGTTTTATCTAGGTAATGCAATGAAAATAATAAACAATTTTCATAATCATGTTTAATAAAACTTAAAAAATATATCTCTATAAAACCAAGTTGTGCTAGTGTACTTATTATTTTTTGCCATATGTGTACATACATATGTATATATATGTATATAAAATGAAAACAAACGCAAAATTCATTAAAAATGGAATGATACTTAAAGCGTAAATTCAAGTCCCTTGTCACCGCCGCCAGAATTACTTTCACGCTTCTTACCTTTTTCTCGATGTGTTTTAACTCCGTATACATCTTCATCGGAACTGTTCGTTTGAAGCGTGTAGCTCAATGATGGCGTACGTGGTGAACACATTGAATACCTAGAGCTACCTCTCCCATCGTGTGAAATATTATCTCTTACAAAACCGATTTCATCACGCCGTTCCTGGTATGCGATGTATTCCTTAAGTTTGTGTATTTGCGTTTTTTCCGTTTCAATCATTTCGCGTAGCTTTTGCATGCCTTCTGTAAGGAAATCATTCTTTGCTGTAGTTCTCTTAGTTTTTTCTGCTGATCCGATTTATAATATGTAAATAATAGTGCACGTTGCTCGCACTGAAACTTGGCCGCTCGCTCATAGCGTTTTAGTATAAGCATTGGATCTGCAAAACAATCGGCCACAGACGCAGGCAACGTTTCATTGTTTATTTCAACGCCTTGGTATGGGCGTCCGCAAACTACACATTTTGCACTTACGCAGTGTCCGCAGGCAATGTGGCAGCAACGGGATATATAAAATTTTAGCGATCTTTCTAGTTCTAGACGCTTATAACATTTATTGCAGTAAGTTGAAAACATGCTGCGCGTTGCTCTTGGTTTTTTTCTTCCTTAAATCAAAGCTTTTGTCCGCCGTAGTGCTGGAAATAAAACCGATTTAAAATCGATGCATCGATGTTTTTTTTTATTTATTAAAAATATCGATTTTTTAACTTCGATTTTCGATGCATCGAACATGTCACTATTTGAATATTTTTCCATCACTTGAAGAAGAAGAAGAAGCAATCACTTAGAAAAAAAAGCGGATAAGTTTGGTAAGTAAAAACATTAAAATAGCATTTTTAAACATTATAATATATAAGATAAAACAATAAATTAATTCCCTTTTTGTAGGATGTTAGTATTGGTGCTGTTGGCTGTTGGAAATGGACAAATTCCTAAAGAACGCTAATGGCGAAGGTAATTAATAATTTAAAGCATTCATTTGTGTGGCAGCTACTTTTAAATTTTCATCAAATATGATACATATGTTTTTATGTGCAGATCGCAATAGTTCGGACGGAGAGAATGGAACACCCAACAAACGGACAAAGTATGGCAATTCTGCGGTATGGAATTTTTTTAAAAGTCGTCAGATATGAAGTCCGCGATTTGCAATAAATGCGGCAAAACGTATCAAACCCATGGAAACACGACAAATTTGTCTGCGCATTTAAAACGCATCCATCCTGAGTTGACTATGAATAAAGTTGTGGAACCGAAGGCTGCGTGCTCTATTCTGGCATTTATGGAAAAAAATATGACGCCTCATCAGGCAGGAAAAAGGCACTGGACAGCGCGTTGACTTATTTTATAAGTTCAGATCTTCGACCTTATTCAGTAGTCGAAAACAAGGGGTTTAGGCATTTGGTTAAAACCCTTGATCCACTTTACGAGTTGCCTTCGCGGACAACATTGCGAGACGTATATATGCCAAATCTGTTCCAAGACATGAGAAAAAAACTAAGAATTATTCTTGATCGGATTGAGCACTGCGCAATCACAACAGATGGCTGGACTTCAAGAGCAAATGAGAACTATCTTACCGTCACTTGTCAATTTATATCTGAAGATTTTATAATGCGGACAGCAGTTTTGTCAACTAAAAAGTTAAAAAATGAAACCAACCATTCCGCAGATAATATTTCATGCTCATTGCGTGAAGTTTTAAATGAATGGGGAGTTTTCAACAAAGTAACAGCCATAGTCACGGACAACGCTCAAAATATGATAAAGGCTTGCAGTATTCTTAAAAAGCGTAATGTTCCGTGCTTTGCTCACACAATTAATTTGGTTGTACAGAGCTGTTTGGCTAATGACAAAATTAAAGTTTTGATGGTCAAATGTAAGAGCATTGTTACATTTTTTAAGAGCAGTACTGTGGCTTATGCAAAGTTTAGAGAAGCTCAAAGTACAGATAGTCCATTAAGTTTAAAGCAAGAATGCCCAACTAGATGGAATAGTGCCTTTCATATGATTCAACGAATTCTTGAAACAAAAGATGCCATATCTAAAGTACTGCTCAATACTCCAAAGGCATTATTGCCCTTAACAGCAGATGAATTTGCTATACTCGAAGATCTGGAAGCAGCTTCTATCTCCATTTGAGCGCGCGACGTTGCACACTTCGTCCAGCAGCTTGGTGACCGTATCAATGGTGATTCCAGTAGTTTGTGGCCTTCTACACAACTTAGAAAATCTTAAGGGCAAGCTGGCCACTAATGAGGGTATCCAAGCTTGCATGATTTTGATAAATGGAACAAAAGAAAGACTAGTGCCGTACGAGAAGCGTTCGTGCACAAGAATCGCAACGCTCTTGGATCCACGCTTCAAGAGAGATGGTTTTTTGCTAGATTTTAATGTGGTCGAAGCTGAAAAATTCCTGGAGAATGAACTCACTTTAATAAATGAATTGTCCGACCAACATTTATCTTCCTCCAGCCTGACTGCACCAATATCCACAGCACCAATATCCACAGCCACATCACAACACCCACTTTTTGATTTTCTTAAAAAAAAAAAAATCCGAAAAGATTCGTAGCAGTCGAGTGGACACAATTTTGGGATTGCGTCAATATTTTAACCTTGAAAATTCGGACTCAAATATCTCTCCATTAGATTACTGGAAGGTACCACTGAACATAAAAATATTTATATTAACTTTTATCGACAATATACATATTTTAATTACAGATCTCAAATGACAATAGCTTGAAAAGCTGCGTTAAAAAAGTTTCTTTGTGTTCCCGCAACGTCCACTGAAAGTGAACGAATGTTCAGCAAAGCTGGACTTATTGTTACTGAAAGAAGAAGCTCTCTCAAAGCGAAGCAAGTTGATATGCTGCTTTTTTATCAACAAAAATGAATGGGTCTCATAATTTAAGTTTAGTTTTATAGTTGAAGAGGGATACAATTTTGAAAAGAATGTTATTTTAGTTTTAATATATGAAGTTTATTATTGTTGTGTTTTTTTAATATTTTTTTTTTTTTGTTTCTCTATTAAATATATTTGTTTAAGTTTTGTTCTTTGAAGTTAAATTTTGTTTGCTTAATTAATTAACATAGAAGTTTGTAACTCATTTAAATAATCCAGTTGGGTATGGACATAAAGATACCAAAATGATCAGGGAGACCTCAAGAATCAATCTAACCGTTTACGTCTGGTTGACGCTAACTTCGATTTAAAATCGATACATCGTTTTTTTTTTTTTAAAAATCGAAAAGATCGATGTTGGCAAACATCGATCTTTCTCCCAGCATTGGTCCGCCGAACACTCAGACAATCGTTACTTATATCGGTCTTTGATGTCGGCAGTAGTCGGCAGCTATCGGTCTAATATTTTTTGGATACGCATAGTAAATGTAACCGATTGTTATCAGAGTGTTTGATAGGTGTAGTCGAGAATTATCGATAAATTCAATAACTGTAATTGATTTTTATTGTTATCGATATCGGCATATGTAAGGCCGCGTTTCCATTAGGCCGCGTTCCGCGTTAGCGTTAAAAACTCGACAAACTCGCGTTAAATCGTATACAAAAAAGATAGGCAGTTAGGTATGGGAAAAAGTCGCGTTAATTTTGAACGCGACTTTCGATAACACGCGTTCAAACCGATTTCAAACCGATTTCTCTTATCGGTTCGAATAATTTGGCAATCGTAAGTTGCGCATACTTAAGAAAACAGCTGACAAAGTAACCGCAAAAAATAAACATTTACATAAAAGCTTCAACTGCATATATTCAAATGACGGATTACCTTATCATGCTCGTATTGGACAGCAGTTACTAAAGGAACAACACCTACATCCACTCGTTGTATTAAAAATCTGCATTTCAAAAAAAAAAAAAAATTTTTTTAACCTGTACAATTTTTTTACTACATAACAAACAAAATCAGCTGTTTTAACTCGAACGCTAACGCTAAAACGCAATGGAAACACCGTTCCGCGTTTTTCGATAAATTGTTAACGCGATAACAAAACGCGGCTCAATGGAAATGCGGCATAACGCTAACGCGGAACGCGGCCTAATGGAAACGGGGCCTTAATTAGTTGAAGAAAGGTTGACGTACATACAGTTTGTCAAGAATAAGTTTCCACAATAAAAAAAAAACAAGGAAAAACGTTAACTTCGGTGGAACCGATGCTTAAATACCCGTCATACGAATCTTTGAATTGTTTACGTGTGATCATCATTTTTAAGTCCAGCTCCCATACAAAATTTCCGTTTTTTTCGATTTTTTGTATGAAAATAGCTTTTATTCATGATTGTTTTCATTCCTAAAGTGCCACGCCCATTTTTAGTTATGGGCCCCATACGAACTTTCCGCGATTTTCTAATTTTTGTATGAAAGTAGTTATTATTTATGAATTTATTCACTTCTAATTGGATAAAAACATTTCAGATCTGTGTCTGCCACCTGGAGTACTTTTGTTAAAACTAGCCATCATTGCAATTGGTACACTTTTTTTCTATGTGTGTCTCACGGGTTTTTGTTTTACGTCGTTGTTAACCATTCCACTGACCAACCTCACATCGAGGAATCGCTCGTTAGATGGCTCTTACGTCAAGCTGAGCCTGCTGTGGTAGTATTCTTGACCGTCCGCTCACCACACGGGTAAATACTTGAAATTAATCCAAAACACCTGAAAGTTGTGAATTTACTATCCCTAGAAAATTTGTCATAGGATAGAATAAACTAATAAATGTTTTTTATTTGTAAATAACAAATATATAAACAAAAATGTTTTTTTTTTTTTTTTTAATTTGATATTGTTTAGATACTCAAAGGCAGTTAAATTTTTAAAATTTTTATCCAATGATCGTCTATTGTTGAGTTGCTGACTGACCTCCAATATTATCATATAGTAAAGAACTACTTTAAATTAGTTAAGCCGTGTGATATGATCATCTCGATGATGATCTCAAACAGCAATGGACCAAAGTTGAAACGCATATCTCCATGAGGGCAAAAGGCGTTACGCCAAGGGAGAAGTTTATAAAAAAAACAAGATAAAACGTTAACTTCGGTATAACCGAAGCTTAAATGCCCGTCACATGAATCTTTAAATAGTTTATGTCTTTCGGAACTAGCTAGGGTGTGCCAGGCGACAATAATATTAATGGTTCCAAGTTTAATTTGTCATGCAAATAGAGAAGAATTACTAAGGCTTTAAAATCCATCCAAGCATTTAGTGTTATTCCAAATATTTCCTTTGCGACATGTGAAACATGATCAAAGTGCTTCAATGCAAAAACGTAACTTACAATGTTGTAAAAAACACCTTTCAGCCTTTGTAATGAAGCAGAGTCACTTTATGCAAAGCTTTTAACACCATAAAAAAGTGTATGCACTAAGTCCTTTTTGCAATAAAGAGTCTGCATCGAAGCGGTACTATCTGTCGTATTACTCATAACGATTGAAAAATTCCGTGGGTTCGTTCAGTCGCTTTGATTATATGTCCGATCCAGGTAATTATACTGTTAAAAACGTAACCCAAGTTGTTGGCTTCCTTAACATAGTCGATTTCTATATTTTCTATCCTAAGCTTTTACCGATTGGGGAGATTAAAGATTCTTTTGAAAATGACGAGACACTTTGACTTCGATGGACTTAAACGAAGACCGTTTTTTTTTGCCCAGACGCAAACTGTTACAAGTAACACATTAATTGACACGCGCTAACGGAAGACTTACATATAATTGGACGTCATCAGCATACATCTCTACGGGACATTACACTTATTCGACACAGAGGAAAATATATAACGAGAACAATAATGGTCCCAGCTCTGAACCTTGCGGAAACCCGCTTTTTGTTTCCAAAAATGATGACATGTTAAAATATCTCCAATATATATACTTTATGGGGTCTTTCATGTCTCCCTTTAATGCGTTACAAACTTTCAGGCAAATTGAATATACCCGTTTACATTATGTGTAACAATAAAAAACCAAACTGATTGTTTTTAAAATACGATTTCGTTTATAACCTTACAACAATAGTAAACGCCTCGAATTTTATACAAATTTATTAATTTCTTTTTTTCGACCATATCACAGATTTCATTAATAAATGTTCTATGCACGCTCTTACGGCATAACCCGACAAGTACTTTCTTTCCCAATAAACTTTTTTTCAAATAGCTTCAAATCCGACTTCTTTTTCATAGCTGCCCCCTGCCCATACCTGGCTGCGTCCATGGACTCCACTAATATCCAAGCTTGACGACGGAAGACCTGAAAATATTACAAAGTCATTGGCGGTGGGAGTGCCAGAACTTGACAATTTGAGTTTGTCACAAGATAGAAAGTCTAAATTTAGTATAAATTATGCCAAAATGAAATAAACCATTATGGGTAGGTCCAGCAAAATTTTAGGTATAGCCCCCATACAAATATACCCCATTTTTTAAGTTTTTGTATTGAAATCCAGTTTAATGAGGTATGGTAGTAAGATAGGACTTCACTTAATGTACATAAAGATTGGATACAGGGTATCTTGCAGTCGAGAATACTCGACCTCAGCGTTCATTCCAAAATTTGACGCAGCACCATTTAAGATTTTATCATTCTGGTGAAAGTTTTGACAGTTGAATTGGGAACGAAGAGGAGAAAATTCTCTAGCAACGTACGCGTAAGAGCATGATAAGCCTACATCCAGACGATTTGTCTGTTGAATATTCACTTCACCTTGATTATGGTAACAAAACAACTACACAGATCGACCCGGAAATTGATTTAAACATTGGATTTTGCTTATCTCATACTTAGATTTCCCTGTGCGACAAAAAAAGACGAAAATTGAGATAGCTCGAAAATCTTATAGTAGAGGTTGTAGGTCTGGTCGAGTTAACAAAAATGTATACTTAGAATTTTTGGGGGACCGCCAAAATCTGGATCTACGGCCGAAAAACCCGATTTATCCTTCTTTTTCACTTTTTTTCAAATTGTTTACTTTTATAATGTTTGGTTTAACTATTTTGTTTAAAAGCTACATCTATGGTATATTACTTAAAAAACGCAGTAAACGGATGTTTAATGAGACAAATCCAACAATAATTGACGAAGCTAACATATTAAACTTTTTCTTAATATTTTTTTTTTTTTTTTTATTGTCTACTTTATGTGAGATCATCATTGGCTATGAGAGGAGACGGAGGGGGTTAATGGTCAGACACAACTCCAGTTTAGATACAATATTGGTATAAAATATTAACCTTAAAATACAGAAATAACATTCATTTTTTTAAAAATATCAGAAAATGAGAGGTAAAAAGGCTAAATATTGTGGTAGCCCGATCTTTAGTATATTGGTAGTGTGTACATAGAATGACAATAGAAGTGTTTTTATCCAATTTTCAGATAAATAATTACTATTTTTTATACCCGCCACACATAGTGTGAAGGGTATATTCAGTTTGTCTGAAAGTTTGTAACGCAATGAAGGAGACGTCGTAGACCCTATAAAGTATATATATTCTTGATCAGCTCGACGAGACGAATCGATCTAGCCATGTCCGTCTGTCCGTCGTCTGTCTGTCTGTATATTTGTAGGCATTTTTTTTGTTGAAGATATAAAGATATTAAGCTGAAATTTGGAACTTAAGCTTTTCTCGACAACGACTATGTTAAGTTCGAGTGTCTTTGAAAACTAATTATTTATGCGGTATTCACTCAATTGGGTAAAAACACTTTTTTTTTTCATCAAATAAAAAAAGATGCTACGCCATTTTTAGGTAAGCCCCCATGTACAAAAGGCCACGCCCACGGCAGGGCCCAAAAAACTTGTAAACTTGAGTTGACCCCTTGACCTCCTCCTCTGCCACTGATGATAACAAAACTATAAAAACGTGTGGTTAAGCTTCGGTCCCACCGAAGTTAAGTTTTTCTTGTTTTATTTTCTTCACATTTCTTAACTAAACTATGTTTAAATTTAATGATTGCCCTTGGGACGATTTTAAATAAAAGATTATATAAGAAAAAAATAAAAAAATTTGAACAAGAATTTTAATTACATTGGTGACTGGTTAAGTTGGTGGTCACTCAGTGATTAACATATGTAAAACCAATCTGTTATGTTAGTAACTGCACCTTCTAAATAGTCCGTTTAGCCTTATACAGAAACTTTGTTTACTTTTCATTATTTAACTAAGTAAAAAAATAAAGTCCAAATCAGATCCCTTGCCATAATTTGTCAAATATCATAGATTTTCATTCATTTTACGTGTGTCGATTCGTGTAAAATAAATATATTTTATAAAAATCGAAAAATGTTTAAAGAACGTATCCCTTTTCTTACTGATCGTTGGCATTGTGATGCATGTTTTTGAGTAAGCTCTACGAAACTAATCCTCCTGCCGATATAAGTCAACAATCCTTCGTAAGTTTAGTGTGCAACCGCAGTGTGGGGGGTTTTCGAAGGCGGCGGTTTCATCAAATATTTTCTCAAATTAGCGTTGTCAATTTGTCTCTTCTTGATATCATTAAAGATGAAGCCAAAGCGTCTCATGGAACAAGGTAAGCAAATATTAAAATTGAAAGTTTTTCGATGACAAACTGAATGTTGTTTTTTCTTTCAGAGAATAACAACAACAGTCAGGAAGAACGCCAATCGATGGCGGACTATTACCCCGCGGTGCCTTTGTTTTTATCAAACAAGAAAAATAATAGTATCTGCTTAAAGTTTTGTTTCATATCGAAGGTTATTCCAATACCGTTAATTGGTTTTCTAAAGAGAGCAAGAGCTCAAATATTTAAATTATGAACGCTCCAAAAAATAGTTTGACGCGTTCAGATAGAAATTTTAATAAAATTTGGACATTTTTAACTATTAAATCTTTAGAACAATTTTTGCTTTTTTAAGGTTTAAGCAACTGAATAGCTGAACAGAAATAGTCAAACAAATGTTACTACCCTCGTAAGTATAAAAGCCATTCTGATATCGCAGACATTCCGTCTGTGCTTCTGTCAGTCGCTGTTGTTAAATGTCATTTTGCAAACCGCCAAGTGATGCCTGCAGCAGACAATAAATTTTGCCTTTGTGAAGATCACGCTGTCAGCAGTGTGGGTAACAGTGAGCGTATACGTATTTGCCTGACTCTGCCGTATTAATAGACGGTTTATAATTATAGTTGCGAAAGCGGTCAACGTTATCAACCAAAAGTAGGAAAAGAACCTGAAACACAAATGAAAATATTCACAGACTTTTTTCCCTGACTTTAAATTTGTCAGAAAGTTTGTAACGCATTAAGGGGTTATATACAGTTAGGAGGTCGAAAAAAAGGCATTTTTCAAGAATTTTTCTAAGCAAACTATTTGGTTTATTGATTTGAAACTTGGCAGGTATATTATGACAACCTTAAACTATATTCACATATATTTTATTGCCAAAAATAATTATCAGGAACGTTGATATTGCGAATTTTGCAGAGGTCCGCAAAAAAAAGGCCTTTTGCGGTGTGCACGATATCTCTGGACTGGATCATCCAAAATTCAAAAACCAAATAAATTTCAATAATATAATAAATAGTCTAGTGATTAATCGAAGGAATTAGCAAAAAAATTTTTGACAAAATGGCGGCTACTCAAAGCAAAAGGTTCGATTTTTAACCAAAAATTGGCTCTTTAATTGTTTTTAAAAATAAGAAATTTTCATCGGATGGGGAAATCCTTCGATTAATTACTAAAAAATATAGTTAAGAAGCTTGTGTAAAAATTTCAGACCGATCGGTTCAGCCGTTTCTGAGAAATCTTGCTCACCGACTTTGAAAACACCGTTTCGAGAAAAACGCGTTTCAAGTTTTAAAAGCACTTTACTTTACTGCGAGATCTCTCGGCGCGCCTTCACTAATGTGTCTATAACTTCGAAAATATTCGTCGGATCGACTTGAAATTTTGTGTGTGTATACTCAGTATATATATATATTAAGAAAATGCAAAAAAAAATCGATTTTTTGAAAAGCCTAACTGTATATAACCCCTTAAAGGAAACCCTATAAAATAAACGTATTCTTGATCAGCACGACGCGACCAGTCGATCTAGCCATGTCCGTCTGTCTGTCTGTATTTATGCGATTCATTCGCTTAGTTTTAAAGATACTCTGAAACTCGAAACTTTAGCTTTTTTTCAGTCCTAAGCAGTTCAAGTGTTAAAGCCAAAGTGCCACGCCCATTTTATGGTATAGCCCCCATACAAACTTACCGCCCATTTTCGAATTTTTGTATAAAAATACGTATTATTTATGAGACAATTCACTTAAATTTGGGTCAAAACGCTTCTAGTGACATCCAATATCAAAACCATGGTGCCACGCCCATTTTTAGCTACAGCCCCAATACTAACATATCGATTATTTTCGAACAAATGTATGAAAAGGTAATTTAATTTTCAAATATATATTTATAAATTTATGTAAGCCACTGATGATCACACATAAACTATTCAAAGATTCGTGTGAAGGGTATTTAAGCTTGGGCTCCACCGAAGTTAACAATTTTCCTTGTTTTTTTTTTATTGTGAAAATTTATTCTTGAAAAACTGTATGCAACTATCCGTTGGCCGTTTGCTACAATACCAATGTCCGATAAAAACTTTTACTTTTCTTACTACAAAATAGCGAAATTCATTCAAATTCTGTAGCTTTTCAAATTTCCGTTATTGCGGTTATTGCTGTGTCGTGCCCACTGTTGCCAGATTTTAGGAGACACAATAAGCTAGATTGAAGAAAAAAAAAGCTAGAACAAGCTTAAAATTAAAAAAAAAAAAAAAAAAAAAATAAGCTAACCATAAAAAATATCAATTTAATTGATTTTTGGATTTTATTGATATAAGATTGTCAAATATCTCCCATCCGCTTTTTTGCTCTTTATTCAATGCTTTATAAAAAAGTTACAGTGATCGGATTTAGTTCAAATATGCAGACGTGTAAACATGGAGTTCACTAACGCCGAAATTCGCGCTATTTTGAAGTTAATCCGCTAGATAAACGTTCCGTGAGATTATTGGTGTTTTGGGGGGATGGTACTCTATCACTTCGAACCGCGGAGGAATGGTTTCGACGATTCAGAGCCGGTGACAACGACACCATGGATAAACCAGCCGGAGGAAGATCTGTGACGACGAATACCGATCAAATCATTGAAAACATCGAGTTAGACTGGCATGTGACATCTCGTGACATCGCCCTGGAGATGGGACTTAGTCACCAAACCATTTTAAACCATCTGCAGAAGGCTGGATACAAAAAAAAACTTGATGTTTGGGTGCCGCATGATTTGAACGAACTCGACCCATTTTTGAAGCGGATGGTGACTAGCGACGGAAAATGAATCACATACGACAATATCAAGCGAAACCGGTCGTGGTCGAAGGCCGGTGAATCGTCCCAAACAGTGGCCAAGTTGGGATTGACGGCCAGGAAGGTTTTGCCGTGTGTTTGATGGGATTGGAAGGGAATCATCCACTATGAGCTGCTCAACTATGGTCAGACGCTTAATTCCCATCTACTGCTGAACAGCTTGAAGCAGGTGATAGACCAGAAGCGTCCAGAATTGGCCAACAGAAAGTGTGTAGTGTTCCACCACAACGTCAGGCCACACACATCTTTGCTGACTCGTCAGAAGCTACGGGAGCTCGGATGGGAGGTTTTATCGCCTCCACCATATAGCCCAGACATAGCGCCAAGTGATTACCACCTGTTCTTGTCCATGGCGAACGCCCTTGTTGGTGTAAAGTTGGCCCCAAAGGAGGCTTGTGAAAAGTGGTTACCCGACTTCTTTGTAAATAAGGAAGGGGGGTTCTACAAGGAGAGTACTATGAAGTTGCTGTCTAGATGGAAACAGATTATCGAACAAAACTTTAATAAAGCATTGAATAAAGAGCAAAAAAGCAAAAGGGAGATATTTGATAATCTTATAAATGAATTTTGTCCGATTTATCGATAAAAATTACCAAAAATTACAATAAAATCAAAAAACAAAACTTGTTTTGATCTAAATTTTTAAGCCGAAATAAGATTAATGAAAATTGAAATAAGCCAGATTTCAAGCTATAAGCATTTCAATTATTTTTCAAGCTATTTGATTTTAAAATAAGCTAAATCTAGCTAAAAATAAGCTAAAATGGCAACACTGGTCGTGCCATCTATTATATATGACGATATCGATAACAATAAATATCATTTTCAGTTATCGAATTGTAGATTACACATATCGAACACTCCGATAGCAATCGGTTACATTGACTATGCGTATCCCAAAAAATATTAGACCGATAGCTGCCGACTACTGCCGACATTAAAGACCGATATAAGTAACGATTATCTGAGTGTTCGGCGGACGAAAGCTTTGATTTAAGGAAGAAAAAAACCAAAAGCAACGCGCAGCATGTTTTCAACTTACTGCAATAAATGTTATAAGCGTCTAGAACTAGAAAGATCGCTAAAATTTTATATATCCCGTTGCTGCCACATTGCCTGCGGACACTGTGTAAGTGCAAAATGTGTAGTTTGCGGACGCCCATACCAAGGCGTTGAAATAAACAATGAAACGTTGCCTGCGTCTGTGGCCGATTGTTTTGCAGATCCAATGCTTATACTAAAACGCTATGAGCGAGCGGCCAAGTTTCAGTGCGAGCAACGTGCACTATTATATACATATTATAAATCGGATCAGCAGAAAAACTAAGAGAACTACAGCAAAAGAATGATTTCCATACAGAAGGCATGCAAAAGCTACGCGAAATGATTGAAACGGAAAAAACGCAAATACACAAACTTAAGGAATACATCGCATACCAGGAACGGCGTGATGAAATCGGTTTTGTAGGAGATAATATTTCACACGATGGGAGAGGTAGCTCTAGGTATTCAATGTGTTCACCACGTACGCCATCAATGAGCTATACGCTTCAAACGAACAGTTCCGATGAAGATGTATACGGAGTTAAAACACATCGAGAAACAGGTAAGAAGCGTGAAAGTAATTCTGGCGGCGGTGACAAGGGACTTGAATTTACGCTTTAAGTATCATTCCATTTTAAATGAATTTTGCGTTTGTTTTCATCTGTTTCCACTTTTTGATACTAGATAGATAGACTTGATATCTCTTTTAGTTTTAGAGTTATACAAAATAAGTCAACAATATTAATTTTAAAAACTAAATATTATTTAATAATTATATGTATACACTTTATGGTATCAAACAAAAGATAATAAAATGACCTTTCCGAAAAGAGAGAGTCGAACTTGCTATGTATGTCTGTCCGCCCGCCTATTGCTCCGTCTGTCCTGCTGTCTGCCGTATGAGAGAGTTTATCTCGAAGAGTATAGGAGATAGGGCTACCATTTTTAAAACGTATACTCTCCTAAGTGTGCACTTGTAAACGGTTTTTTCTCTATTTTTATACCCGCCATACATAGTGTGGAGGGTATTTTCATTTTGTCAGAAAACCCTATAAAGTATATATAGTCTTGATCAGCACGACGATCTAGCCATGTCCGTCTGTCTGTCTGTATTTATGCGACTCATTCGCTTTGTTTTTAAGATACTCTAAAACTCGAAACTTAAGCTTTTCTCAGTCCTAAGCAGTTCAAGTGCTAAAATCAAAGTGCCACGCCCATTTTATAGTATAGCCCCCAAAGCAAACTTACTGCCCAATTTCGAATTTTTGTATAAAAATAGGTATTATTTATGAGACAATTTATTTAAATTTGGGTCAAAACGCTTCTAATGACATCCAATATCAGACCAAGGTGCCACTCCCATTTTTAGCTATAGCCCCCATTCAAACTTACCGCCCATTTTCGAATTGTGTTTTAAAATAGGTATTATTTATGTGACTATACACTCAAATTTGGTTAAAAACGCTTCTAATGATATCCAATATCAAAACCAAGCTAGGTGCCCCATACAAACATATCGATTATTTTCGAACAAATGAATGAAAAGGTAATTATTTTCATATACACATATATTTATAAAGGTATATAAGTCACTGATGATCAGACATAAATTATTCAAAGATTCGTGAGACGGGTATTTAAGCTTCGGTTCCACCGAAGTTAAAGTTTTTCCTTGTTTCTTTCTTATTTAAATGTGAAAAAGCTACTTATGCGATAACTTCTGGATATTTATCGTGACAATAAATAAATGCTTACCAAGAATGAGATACTTAATTAATAATACTCATTTTAGCTATAAACGTATATCATTAAAAGTACAAGATGACATTGAAATCGATTACGTAGAAGCAGCCTAAGCAAAAACTGACCAGCCGCGCGCCCAAGACAAAACTTTAGATAAAAACTGCGGCGGATGCTGGCGGCAGCTTACTTGGATTGAAATTGATAAAAATACTTTCATTTTTATTAAACAATAAGGTAGATAGCCGATTTCGACCGAACTCACAACTTTTTCACTATTTACTGTGATAATTGCATACGTGAAAAATCGTTATGATCGGATATGGTTAACATCAATTTTTAAACAACGCACACTTCATTGGCGAAAATTAACACAATAAATTTCCAACAACAGCAACTTTGACTGATTTTGAGAGCGCAATTCTTAAACGATTTTTAATCAAAGCTTATAAATATCGGTTTTAATAGCTGTCAGGCTTTTTAAATAAAAATTTCATTTTTATACCCGCCACACATAGTGTGAAGGGTATTATCAGTTTGTCGGAAAGTTTGTAACGCATTAAAGGAGGCATCGGAGACCCCATAAAGTATATATATTATTGATCAGCTCGACGACGAATCGATTTAGCCATGTCCGTCTGTCTGTCCGTCTGTCCGTCCGTCTGTTGCAATGCGTTTTTCTCGGAAGTTTTAAAGATATTGACCTGAAACTTTAAACTTAAGCTTTTTGTGTTCCTAGGCAGTTTGTATAGCAGAACCAAGGTGCCACGCCCCCTTTTAGATATAGCCTCTATACAAACTTACCTTTTTTTTGATTTTTTGTGTGAAAATAGTTATTATTTATGAATGTTTTGACTACAAATCGGGTAAAAACACTTTTAATCCAATATCCATCCATCCAATATCAGAAAAAGGTACCACGCCTATTTTTAGATATAGCCCCATGCAAACTTACCATTTTTCTCGATTTTTGTATGAAAATTGATATTATTTGTAAATGTATTTACTACAAATATGGGTAAAAGCACCTATGACATCCATTTCAAAGAAAGGTGCCACGCCCATATTTTGATATGGCCCCCATATTAAACTAAGCGCCCATTTTTCAGATTTTGTATGAAAATAGTTCTTATTTATGGATATATTCACTCCAATCTGTGTAAAATCACTTCTACTGTTATCCTTTATAGATACTGATATGACAAGGATCGAGCCACTATAACATATGGACCCCATACAAACTCACCATTTTTTTTTTTAAATTTTTTTTTAAAAAAAATAAAAACAAAAGAAAAAAAGTCAATTTCGGTTGAGTCGAAACTTAAATACCCGTCACAAGAATTTTAAAATAGTTTATTTGTGATGATCAATGACTCAGATAGAACTTTGGGATGGTATGGATGGGGCAAATGGTCTGATACAACCCAAGTTTATACATTTAATTATCATGAAAATATCAGAAAATGAGAGGTAATTTTTTGTAGGGCTATATGCTATACTCGTAGTGGCCCGGTCCTTATCATATCGGTGATGTGTAGACAGGACGATATTAGATGTGTTTTTACCCAATTTTGATTGAATAAATAATACCTATTCTCATACAAAAATTTTAAAATGGTCGGGAAGTTTGTATGGGGCGTGGCACCTATGTTTTGGTATTGGATGTTATAGAAAGTGTTTTTACCCAAATTTAAGGGAATACATACATAAATGATACGTATTTTCATACAAAAATTCGAAAATGGGCGGTAGACTTGTGTGGGAGCTATGCCTAAATATGGGCGTGGCATCTTTATTTTAACACTTAAACTGCATAGAGCTGAAAAAGCTTAAGTTCTGAATTTCAGATCAAAATCTTTAAAACTAAGCGAATGAATCGTATAGCTGCAGACAGACAGACGGACATGACTAGATCGACTCGTCTAATCGAGTTGATCAAGAATGTATATACTTTTAGGGCCTCCGATGCCTCCTTAAATGCGTTATTTCATACTTTGTGTGACGGGTATTAAAAAATTTTATGTTTGAATGCTTCCAGTTTTGGAGTAAATACTTCAAATTAATCCAAAACACCTGAAAGTTGTGAATTTACTATCCCTAGAAAATTTGTCATAGGATAGAATAAATTAATAAATGTATTTTACTGGTTAATGACAAATATATAAACAGAAGTTTTTTTTTTTAATTTGATATTGTTTAGATGCTCAGAGGCAGTTATTTTTAAAATTTTTTTCCAATGATCGTCTATTGATGAGATTTTCTTAAGTTAACAAATTGTTAATAAATGATCAATTTTTTAAACAAATAATTTCTTTGCATGTTTTGTTGTATAGGTACCCCCTTATATAAATCAAATAATACATTTGTCTGATTTTACTTATTACTCTATAACTTTCACACCTTCAGATCGATTTGAAAAATCCTAAGCTTTATGTTTTTGTAATGCAATAAATAATTTTTTTTCAAGGTTTACTACTGTGGGCAAAAAGTAAGGAGAATTTTCAATTTAAACTTCGCGGGCTTAACATTTCGGGCTAGTTCTTTTTTTCTTGAGTTGGCTGGACTGTTAATAACATCTGGGCCAAATGTCATGTCAATGTCATTATCAGCAATATTCAGTACAATATTTATGCTTGTGTTTACCAAACGACCAAGAGTGCATTTTTCGATTTTCGAAGACGAAGAGCGACTTCAACGGACGATGCTCACATCCAAAAAGTAAAAGAACTAGTGCTAGCGTATCAAAAGGATCAATTAATACCAATTTGAAAGGTATTTTGTGCCTCAAACGCGTCAAGTCTCGATTGTTAACAAAAATAGTGAATTTTCTTGAAAAACAGCGTCGATTCTTAGTGACTTTTTCTCCAAAAATGAAACCAATATCGTTTTGCAACCACCGTATTCACCTGATTTTGCTCCGTGTGACTTCTGACTATTCCCAAAACTCAAGAGACCATTCTGGGGAACGCGTTTCGAGTCGATTGAGGATATAAAAGCTGAATCGAAGAAGGCTCATTACCGGATAGGGACTATTTGACATGTTTCGAGGATGAAATTGATTTACAAGAATAAATAAAGATTTTTCATTTTTCAAACAAATTCACTTTGCAAAATGCCCACTGTAGTATATTGTTGATCAGCTCGGAGAGAGTAGATCTAGCCATGTCCGTCTGTCTGTCCGTTTGTTTGACGCTATGCGATTCATTCGCTTAGTTTAAAAGATATTTAACTGAAATTTTAAACTTAAGCTTTTCTCAAAAACAACTAGGTTAAGTTCGAGAATGAGAGTATTACGTCTATTTTTAGGTATAGTCCCCCCACACAAACTTACCGTATTCTTTCGATTTTTTATGTAAAAATAGTAAATATTTATGAATGTATTTAGGTCCAAATTAGGTAAAAACATTTCCTATGTCATCCAGTGTCAAAACCAAAATGCCATACCCATTTTTAGGTAAAGCCCCACACAAACTTATCGCCCGTTTTCGATTTTTTAATGAAAATAGTTATTATCTATGAGTGTACTCACACCAAAGTGGGTAAAAACATATCTAATACTATCCTATATGTACACCACCGATATGATACGGATCGGGCCACTATAACATATAGCTCTGTACAAACTTACCTCTCATGTTCTGATATTAAAAAAAAATATTTTTGAATTTGCATTAAGCGGCAGGCTTAGACATTCTTCCCGCAAAGTTATTTAAGACCGGCGGCGAAGAGTTGATTCGAAGTATGCATCAACATTAATGGAAAATATGGACTGGTGAGCGTATGCCTATTGACTGGAACCTTAGGGCCCAGATTTTAAGAAAGGTAACCCTGCAGTCTGCGCAAACTATCGCGGTATAAGTCTCATAACAATCGTTTTTAATATCGTATCTGGCGTATTGTGTAATAGACTGAAACTGTACGAAGCAAGTATAGTTGGACAGTATTAGTGTGGATTTAGACCGAAGAAGTCAACCACCGTTCTGATGTATGGCGCAGAAACATGGGTCATGTCTGAGGCGGACAAATCAGCGTTGGAAACGTTTGAGAAAATTCTTCTTAAAATCTTTGGACCTGTCAGAGTGGACAACAAGTACCGTATTCGCATGAATCACGAGCTGTATCAGCTATATAATACGATATAGTGGGTGTGTACAAACGATTGCACTGGGCTGGTCACGTGCTTCGAATTGATGACCTGACACCCGGCGAGACAAGTGTACGAAAAAAACGTGATTTGAAATCAGAGGAGTACGACGGCGAGGACAACCGCCGCTGCGTTGGAAGGATCATGTCCCGGAAGATTGGAATTCGGAATTGGTATCGAGTAGTATTGGATCATACCAGCTGCGTTAATATCATAAGTGAATCCCAGGCATTATAATAAGCTGTAATGACCATCCATACATACAGGAGGCAGGATACAAAATACAGAAAAAAAATGCTGCACGCAGATGAAATTGCGGCAGAATGATACCCACCCAACTTTGGTCAACGTCCAAAAGGAAGAGAAATAAATGAATATCATGTGACCCCAAAATAATTTAAATTCAAACCTAACTCTCATCATTCACCTTAAAATCTGGGCGTCTTAAAATAGCGTTCATTCAAAAACCCCAAATTGAAGCAATTACAAAACATATGTAAAACTGAAAACTTTAAAACTCTATAAATTACACAGCCCTGCATTAGTTTTGCGAATAAGATAGGGCCCTAGTGTTTCCTGAAGGGAATTTTCGTGCTGAACACGAATCTTGGCTCAAAAATTTTCCATCACGGCAGGTTTTCGAGGTTAGGTTTAGGGTTGAAAACCCTAAAAATTGAGTTTTGGCCATTTTCAAAAATTATAGAGTTGAACCCTGACGTGCTACGATCTCCGTTTTTGTCTGTAATTGAAGGATGAACTTTGCTCTTTGAAATGAGCCCTATCCCAAATTACTGCACCCCCTAGAGTAGGGGGTCCACTTTTGTTAAGGGGGGTTGGAAAAAAAAGAACATAGTCACTTATTTACACCCAAAGTTAAGAAATGCTGGAAGAAGCAATGTTCCTATGGGTGTTCAATGTCGCTGAATACAAATCTGCAAGTAGATTTCAAAATTCAAAATATGGATCTAATGGCGTCATCAAAAACCCCGAATATCAAGTTTTACGTAAATCTGATAAATTTTTAACATTTTCGTTCCACATATTGATCCGCCATTTTGAATTTTGAAATCTGACTAGGTCCCATTTTATTCGCACCGAATGGAAACATTATTTGTTATTAAATAAAAAAAATTTGTTTAAGAATATTTAAAAAAAAAAAAAAAAGGAAAATCGTTACCTTCACTTCGGTGGAATCGAAGCTCTTATACCCGCCACACGAATCTTGGAATAGTTTATTTATTATTGTCATTGGCTTAGGGTATAGAAGGTGTAGGTGGGGTTGGGAGTCCGATATAATCAAAGTTAAGACACAATAATATGGTCAAATTTAGCTAAGGACAGATAAACAAACATTTTCTTTAAAAATCGGGGAAAATGGGAGGTAAGTCAATATGGGGGCTATATGTTATAGTGGGCCGATCTTTAAAATATATGTGGTGGTGCGCAAATAGGATGATATTAGATATGTTTTTACCCAATTTAGCGTGAATAAATTCATGTATATTACTATCCTTTTTTCCCATAAAAAAATTCAAAAGATGGGAGGTAAATTTGTATAGGAGCTGTACCTTAAAATGGGTGTGGCACCTTTTTTTTTTTATCATTGAATCACATAATAAGTGTTTTCACCCATTTTGGAGTGAATACATTCATAAATAATGCCCATTTTCATACAAATATTCGAAAATAGGCGGTAAGTTTGTATGGGGGCTATAACTAAAAATGGGCGTGGGCCCTGTTTTTTGACATTGAATGAAATAAGAAGTGTTTTTACCCATTTTCGAGTGAGTACATTCATAAATAGTTACTTTTAAATTAAAAAAAAATTTACACAATTACATGACGTGGATAGCTCTTCGTGTGCAGCATTTGTATTAAATTGTATATCAAAATAGTAAAAAAATTAAAAATATTCTTAAAAAATTTAAAAATTGCGGTCCGATTTGAACCAATTTAAAACTAAGGCCTTGCTTTATAAATACATTTTTGTACCCGTCACACCACGAGTAGAGTTTTAATCGATGGACGACAAATCGAGATGGTGGAGAACTACACGTACCTAGGCAGCATTCTTGCAGAAGAAGGCGGAACTGAGCTGGATGTTTGCAGCCGGATCGGTAAAGCCAGAGCTGTTTACGGGATGATGTTCTCCCCCCTCCGGCAACACCAATTTAGGACCCAACTCTTAAGGTCAGACTGTTCAAATCTATCGTGCTTTCTGTGCTACTCTACTGATGTTGCACTTGGAAGGTAACCACAACCATCACCAACAAACTTCAGGTGTTTGTTAACCGCTGCTTGAGGAGCATTCTCGAATTCATTGGACGGATAGAATTCCCAATGAGGAAGTGCACCGCAGGGCTAACATCGAGCCGCTCAGCAGAAGGATTATGCATCAGAAGTGGAGATGGATTGGGCATACACTTCGTAAGCCCGTGGGCAACATCACCGACAGCGATGCAATGGAATCCTCTTGATGGTAGAGGTCGTAGAAGAGGACGTCCCCGCGAAACATGGAGGAGAACAGTGTCAAGGGAGCGACGAGAAGGACTCGCATACCAGGGTGGAGTCAACTTGCAGCCCTTGCAGAGAACAGGACGAGGTGGAGAGCAACTATAGACGCCCTATGACCCATTAGGGTTTCAGGAACCGAAGAAGGTAGGCATACCACGCACATAGTGTGGAGGGTATTATCATTTTGTCAGAAAGTTTAACGCATTAAAGGAGACGTCGTAGTGTATATATTCTTGATCAGCAGGACGATACGAGTCGATCTAGCCATGTCCGTCTGTCTGTCTGTCTGTATTTATGCGATTCATTCGCATAGTTTTAAAGATATTGACCTGAAACTCGGAACTTAAGCTTTCTCAGTCCTAGGCAGTTCAAGTGTTAAAATCAAAGTGCCACACCCATTTTAAGGTGTAGCCCCCATACAAATTTACCGTTTTTTCGTTATTTTTGTATGAAAATAGCAATTATTTATGAATGTAGTCACACCAAGTTGGGTAAAAATACTTCTTAGGTCATCCAATGTCAAATCCAAGCTGCCACGCCCATTTTTAACTGTAGCCCCCATACAAATTTAACGCCCATTTTCGAATTTTGTATAAAAAAGGTATTATTTTTGAAACTATTCACTCAAATTTGGGTAAAAACACTTCTAATGACATCCAATATCAAAACCAAGGTGCCACGCCCATTTTTAGCTACAGCCCCCATACAAACTTATCGATTATTTTTGAGCATTTGTATGAAAGATAATTATTTTCTAATATATATGTATTTATAAATGTGTATAAGTCACTGATGATATCACATAAACTAATCAAACATTTGTGTGACGGGCATTTAACCTTCGGTTCCACCGAAGTTAACGTTTTCCTTGTTTCTTATAAGAACTTGACAAAATGTTGTACTTTTGTATGGGAGCTATACTCCTAAAAGTGGGCGTGGTACATTGATTTTAAAAAAGAAAGTACACAGGACATAGAAAAGCTAAGTTTAAATTTCAGCTAATATCTTTCAAACTGAACGAATAAATCGCGCAGCAACATATATATATATATATAAATATATATGTACCTATATATAACATATATAGGCCAAGGATTGCTACAAACTATTTGATCTATTGCTTCTTTCAACACTACAATATTCGCTTTTTGCGCTAACAAAAATTTTCAATTTGAATGTTGCCGTTATAAAGTTGAATCGGGGTCATTCTTTGTTGATGTTTAACAATTAGATATAATTATATCCGTGGTAAGGGAAAACAGTCTATTCTCCCGTAGGGAACGGTTACCGCAGGGAGAGCACTTTCTAAGTTTAAAATAATTCTTTAAATTGTATCCACAAAGGAAGATTAGAGCAAAATTATTTGGGTTTTCTAAAAAAATCGTCAAAAATAATTCAAATTTTGCATGGAGGTTCTATTCGTTATGAGATCAGCGTAGTATTCTTATCTCAATTTTGCTTAAGTCGACCTTAACACTTTTTCCTTTTCACCACAGATATGCCGTCCTTGCCTATTCAGCATGATTTATATTGTAAAAGAGCCAGAAGTCGTACGGCCTCTACTGTACACAAAAGTAAGGTGAATTTGTTTGTAAAATGAAAATCATTTCATCCCCCCTTCAAAGTAATCCCCTCCCGATAAAATACACTTATGCCAACGTTTTTTCCAATCCTCGAAACATGCTAAATAGTCCCTTTCCGGTATAGCCATCAGCGCCTTCTTCGATTCAACTTTTATCTCCGCAATCAACTCGAAACGCGTTCCCGGGAGTGGTGCAAGCACTAATTCTTTTACTTTTTGGATGTGAGCATCGACCGTTGAGGTCGATGGTCGACCAGGGCGCTCTTCGTCTTCTACACGTTTTCTACCTTCTTTGAATAATTTATACCAATCATATGTTGTTGATTTTGGTAGAGCTCGGTCCCCATAAGCCTTCTTCAACAATTTTTATTTCATTCCATTCAAAAAACAAAATTTGATGACCCTTCTCTGCTCAATTAAATCAGACATTGTAAAAATCGAAAAATGAACTCTTGGTCCTTTGGTAAACACATTGACATGAAATTTGGCCCAACCTGCCAACTCAAGAAAAAGAACTAGCCCAAAATGTTAAGCCCGCGAAGTTTAAATTGAAAATTATCCTTACTTTTCGAGTTTTGGCGATAAAAAAAAAAAAATTTAATTACGAGTATATTGGTACCAGTCAAGATTTGACGCGTTTGAGGCCCAAAACATTGTATTGAATGAGCCTTCGATACGCCAATATTATCAGCAAGTAGTCTAATCGTTTATCGACGGCTTTCCAAAACCAAATCTACATACTTCGGTTGAGGTTGATGGTCGCTCAGAACGTTCGTCGTTCTCGACACGATCACGGCCTACTCAATATACCATTTGTAAACACATTTTTTCGACATAGCCTCATCACTAACAGCCAGACTGTCCTTAACGAATACGCAGCAGAAAATTGATTAAAATTTAATGTAAATTCTTTGCTCAACAATTTTCGAAATTGCAAAAAACGAGAAATTTACTTTAAGAAGTTCACAACAAGCAACCAATCTCAAACATTGAACATTTTCACATTTTAAGTTGGCAGGAATGTCAAAGACAGTCCTACCAACCAAAATAAAAAGCAATGCGCCAACTCTTTTGTCGCGCGCAGTTTAACCTTAAAATGTCACCCAATTTTTGGCCCCAGTAGTTTACGAATTTTCTAACAAAAATATTAAACGAAGTGCTCTAAACGTTAAAATAAACGTTGCACCAAGTACAGGGATTTGCGACATGACTAAGCGAAGTCATGCACAATCTACAAACACACACACGTATGTGTACATATAAGACATTCCGAATCAGTTCATCCATACATATATGTTACATCCATACATACACAAATATTTACGTATAAAACAAACTAAACCGGGTATAAAATCGAATTGAACCATCCCTTCTTTACACCATTTCTTTACACATTGCATTTGGAAACTCACCACTGGTTTTGTTTTACATACACACACACACATATTTGTTATAGGCAACCATTCGAATTTATTATCGACCAAAAGCGCTACTTTCTCTCCTCTCCCTATTTCTTTCTCTCGACTCCATTGACTAAGCTTCGAACTTTTTTTTACAGTAAACGTACTCTTTCGAAATGAGCAAAAACGAACGGAATTGAGCCAAAATCAAAACGTAAAACAAACTTGACGCATGTCGCTTGCAGTCGGTTGAAAACGTTAAATATAACAGTTCTAAATATCAGTATAAAACAGAAAAAAATTAAAAAACAAATTCTTATAAAGTAAAATAATAAATATATACAAAAATAAAAAAAAAACAATAAAGAAAATATTTCTAAAAGCAAAATTTGTAGAAAGTTTACATATGTGCAGTATTTAAGTTACTTAAATACTGCACATATGTATACATACATACATACATACATTCGTATACTAATAAATATGAACATTTACATATAAATATATGTACATATGTATGTTCATCATACATATATAAACAATTGTACTTAGTTGATTATTAGCTAACGAATACTTTGTTCTGTGTTGCTCTATAAAGAAATAAAAGAAATATGTATATGAATATACTTGCTATCTACATATGTACATACATATAGATATAAGTATATATATAACTATATGTATATATTATATGAAGTACATACATATATGGATGCATATATATTTTATATAATATGTATGAATATGCACACACACATTCATGTGTACTTAATATGTATGTAAATGCTTATGAATCCGCTTTTTTTTTCTTGGATTAAACATTTTTTTTATGTGCTTACAAAATTAATAATTGAAATTCAAAAACGTGAGAGGAAGTTTAAAAAAAAAAAAAAAAAAACGAGTAAAATTGCAGCATGTGAAAGTGCGCGAATAACAGATAAAGACAAAGAGAGTATGTGGCTCTGTGATTGAATTTAAGGCAAATCGTAGTGAAAAGCTCACCAACATGTTCATATATTTGGCAATATGTAATATATTATACATACATTGTCTAGTCGCTTACCAAAATTTTGGGCTCAATAAAAAGTTATAAGAATTTTTTTTGTTTTTTGTTTTTTTTTTTTTTTTTTTTTTGTGGAATTTGTGGTCAATGAATTCAATCAATATGTTTAAGTGACTCTTTTAACAAATTGTTAAGCTGGTCAACTGAGACTCACGAAGAGTCAAATACGAACTTTACAAAACGAGAGAAAAAATATAGATTAAAGAGAGAGAGAGAGATAAATAAGTGTATACAAGTAATTGGAACTTGAGGACCTTTTGTTCTTGTTATTCCATTTTTTTTTGTTATTCTTTCTTTGTTCATTTTCTCTCCTTAAATTTTGTTGAATGTTAAGGGTGTGACTCTTCTGGTTACACACCACACTGTGCCAAAGAATTTCATTTTTTCAACTTGTCTTACATAAAAAATAAAAATAAAATTAACTACATTTTGATAAATTAAATTCATACGACGAAAAAAAAAAAAACAAAAATTATAAAAACGAAAGAATATTGTAGAAAACTGAGTGAAAATAAGAAACGCAGCAAGTATGCAAAAAGTGTTACACAATTTAGAGAGAGAGAGATAGAGAGAAAAAAGCTCAAAACAGGTGCAGCAAAAAAGAAAGAAAAAAAAAAAAAAAAAAAAAAAAGATAATAATAAAACAATCGCTGTCTAAAATGTTGAAATCGTTAGTAGATATTTAACTACATACGTATCAAGTGTGTGTTCCTTATCTGTACCCGTTTCTGTCCTTTTTATAAAGAACTTTTTTTGCTTACAACGGTATATAAAGTACATTCAAATGTGTATTTTCTACGCTGACTTTAAAATATTTTTTTAACTTTTACTTTTTCATTATTACTCGCATTTTTTGTCCTTCGCCGTTTCATGTACTCGCTGTCATTTTGTTGAGCTCAAAACCTTTTCTTTTCACTGCGTACTCGGTTCATGCTCATTTTGTGAAGTGAAGCTCTCAGAGAAAAGAAAAAAATAATAATAATTTATTTTTTTTTTTTTAACAAGATATTTAAACTATTAACCGTAATAACATAATATAAAGTAAAAAAAAAAACAAAAAAATAAATAAATTTTAATAATCCGGTGCATAAGGAGTTAATAATACATACGCCATGCTGCGTAGTTCGTTGCTGCAAAGCCTTTTGGCCTTTTTTGTTGTAATCAGCATAGCGCAGGTGAGTCATATCGTAATTTTCGTACGTGTGTTGACATACATACATACATATGTACGTATTTCAAACAATATATGCTAAATAGAATACACATGTATGTATGTATATACAAATTCATATAAAGGCATGGGTAAATGTAGGCAAACGAATTTTCGTTATTTCTTATCGCTTATAATACTATAAACTGATTTTAGCAATTATTAAAAATTGAATTTTTTATATTCGAATGACGTAGATAACTTTTAAAACATAAAAGTAAGGCTATTCTAAAAATGGTTTATATATGTGTACATACATATGTATGTAGGTATATATGTATATATGTATTAATGTATTTATATGTGCATACATAATATGTATGTATGTGTACACAAAAATGTACACACAGGTTCCCAATCGGATTTGTTAGAACGAGGTTGTACTCAGAAGTACATTTCAGTTCCAGGTCATTTCACTAACTTTGTATACAACATGCATGAAAAATTTAGATTTATTTGTGTGAAAACGTGAATTAGTGATTTTTTCAGATTTGAGAAGGGTAAAATCATGATCACGAAAAACGTTACTATAGAAATCACTAAACATAAACGTCTTTTTTTGCCACTCGTACAACAACGCTCGCTTCCGAAAAATCCAATTTAGAAGCTTGAAGATGAAAGGAAGCCGAAGTTTTATGAACAAAAATTTCCCCTTTTACGACTTCGGCTACCTTTCTTCTTCAAGCTTCTAAATTGGATTTTAGGATGCGAGCGTTTTACAAGGTACGTAAACGTCCACTTCCAAGGAACAGGTTATTCAATGTCGTATAAAAGCAATGGAGAATTTGAAGTTTTTGGAACTACTTAAAGAAAGAACGCGAAGTGTGAAAAAAAGTACATTTTGCACGCAACAAAATCCCATTGGGGTTGCTTCTTATATTATTTGTTAAGTTTAAGGACAACAAAATGAAAATAATGCAATGCATATATGGGGAATTCTTTCTTAACTGTCACAGCCAAAAAACAATTTTTTTGCGATTTAATCGAAACTTTGGTAAATTGGTGTCCTATATGATATTAACAAGAAGCCGTTATATTAACTTATTTCAAAACAAGAAAGAACGCTGAAGTCGAGTATGCTCGACTGCAAATACCCTGTACCCAATCTTTATGAAACTTAAGATCGGTTCTTTTTTACTACCATACCTCATTGAATTGAATTTTTATACAAAAACTTAAAAAATGGTGTTTATTTGAATGGGGGCTATACACATATGTCCAAAATAATAAGTAAGTTAACATGTGCTGACTAAAGTTCCGAAACTGGTCATTGACAGCAAAAGAATTATGCTGTCAATGCAGTCAGACCATCGACGCGCTGTCCGGCCGTCGCGAAATGCGATACTTGCACGAGGCGCAAGATCAGCAGTTTCGCCAACGGCAACAGCAATGCACTCAGGCCATCAACTCGCCATCCGGCCGTCGCGAACGCGATACTTGCACGAGGCGCAAGGTCAGCGGTTTCGCCAGCAACAACAGTTAGGGCTGTTAGGGTATTTAAGAAATTAATTGTACTCTAGTGCTTAGTTCAATTCGTTGACTCAATAAAAGAAGTTGTGCCGCTGGCCAACGTTGTAACAAAAATAATCAGAAAACTAATTAATTGGCGCCCAACGGATCGGACCCACGACGATCCAGTAAAGCCGCTCAGGCGGCGGCGTCCGGCATCGATAGCGACGCTGAGTCGGATGCGGATAACGTTCATTTTTTACGGAACTACATTAGGCCCTGCAAGCGGCTAACAAATGTAACCTCTGTCGACAAAAAATTCACCGTGAATTCTATACACGGTTCCAACAGCATTACCAAAAAATGCACTTTGACCATGTTTGGTCAGCCTTCACCATTCTTTTTATTGGATGGCCTGTCAACTTTCGATGGGATAATAAGTCTCGATCTGCTAACGCAGGTTGGAGCAAATATTTGCTTAAAAACAAATCGAATTAAATTCCGGACAGGATCTGAGGCGATCCTTTATCATAAGTGCGCTAACGTGAACTTCACCAAAAATAGAAGCACCAGACGCACCTACTTCCATTAGATCCATTTTCGAAAAAATGCTGGAAGATAAAACTAAGGCTTTCACGGACCCTAACGGGTCGCTGCCTTACAATACAGCCATCGTTGGCACTATTAAAACGGTCCACGACGAGCCCATCTACACGAAACCGTATCCGTACCCGGCCGGCGTGGCGGATTTTGTGAACAGAGAGATTAACGACCTTTTGAAGAATGGTATCATCAGGAAATCCCGGTCACCATACGATAACCCGATTTGGGTGGCCGACAAATAAACATCAAGAAGGTATTAAGCGATTTAGGCATGACCGAGGACGGTCATGACTTGAAGGGGGAGTAGTTAACATGTGCTGACTAAAGTTCCGAAACTGGTCATTGACAGCAAAAGAATTATGCTGTCAATGCAGTCAGACCATCGACGCGCTATCCGGCCGTCGCGAAATGCGATACTTGCACGAGGCGCAAGATCAGCAGTTTCGCCAACGGCAACAGCAATGCACTCAGGCCATCAACTCGCCATCCGGCCGTCGCGAACGCGATACTTGCACGAGGCGCAAGGTCAGCGGTTTCGCCAGCAACAACAGTTAGGGCTGTTAGGGTATTTAAGAAATTAATTGTACTCTAGTGCTTATTTCAATTCGTTGACTCAATAAAAGAAGTTGTGCCGCTGGCCAACGTTGGAACAAAAATAATCAGAAAACTAATTAATTAGTACACTAGCACAACTTCGTTTTATATTGATATATTTTAAGTTTTATCGAATATGATTATAAAAATTGTTTATTTTCATTATATTAACAAGATAAAACCTAAAGCACCGAAAACATGGATAAAAATAAAGAACAATGTTTCAATTTACTCAAAAACGTTAAACTCAATAAAAATGGTTGCACAAGAGCAACAAACTTAATTTACTAATTATATTTATGGTGACAACCCCTAACAAATATATATACTTTTCTGAAAGGTTATTTCATTACCTTTAATTTGATACCATAAAATGTATACATATTTATATTAGGTTCTGTTCAGTTTTCAAATAACTGCAACCCTTCAAAATCATACAATTTGTATGAAAATGGCAAAATTTGTTAACTTATTTCGTATAACTTAAAAACTAGAAGAGATATCAAGTTCTATCTGGTATCAAAATGTAGAACTACTGTCTGCCTTCATTTTTGTAGAAGGTTGCAACTTTCTATCTCCTCTTGATTTTGAGCGAGTAAGGGTAAAAAAATTGCTCAAAGGACCATTTTGAAGGTTCGAGGAGAACGACTGCAGATCGAAAAGTAATAAAGAAAGGGCCATGTTTTCTTTAAAAGAAATGTGTTAAAATACTTCAACTATAGTTTTTGTAAAGAATACAATGTCCTTTATTAGTATCAAATTTAGTATCAAAAATAGCAGAAAATGAGAGGTTAGTTTGTATACGGCCATATGTTATAGTGGCCCGATCCGTATCATATCGGTGGTGTGTACATAGGATCCACGCATAAAAGATCGACTAACTTTGCACGGTGCGCTTTAACTAAAATTAAATAAAAAAGATCTTACACATAGAAAATTAGTAGAGATTTGGAATTTACAATGTTCATAGCTGGGAAAAATCAAAAAACCAAAATAATCTGTGGAGGGGCTTTTTTTATACCCGCCACACATAGTGTGAAGGGTATATTCAGTTTGTGTGAAAGTTTGTAACGCATTGAAGGAGACGTCGTAGACCCCATAAAGTATATATATTCTTGATCAGCTCGACGAGACGAATCGATCTAGCCATGTCCGTCTGTCTGTCTGTCCGTCTGTCCGTCTGCATATTTCTAAGCATCTTTTTCGTTGAAGATATAAAGATATTAAGCTGAAATTTGGAACTTAAGCTTTTCTCGGCAACGACTATTATGAGTTCGAGAATTAGAGTGCCACGCCCATTTTTAGGTATAGCCCCCAAACAAACTTACCGTTTTTTTCCGATTTTTGTATAAAATTGTAATTATTTATGAATGTATTCGCTCCCAATTGTGTGAAAAAACATTTCTTTGTCATCCAGTGTCAAAACCAAAATGCCACGCCCTCTTTTAGGCATAGCCCCATATAAACTTTCCATTTTTTCCGATTTTTTTGTAAAAAAATACTAATTATTTATGCATATATTCACTCAAATTTGGTTAAAAACATTTCAAATGTCATCCAATGTCAAATCAGATGTGCCACGCCCATTTTTTGGTATAGCCCCCATACAAACTTTCCGACCATTTTCAATTTTTTGTATGAAAATGGTTATTATTTATTCATGTATTGACTCCATATTGGGTAAAAACTTTCCGCCCGTTTCCAGATATATTTGAGAAATATGTTGTTATACATATCTGTATTTTTAGCTCAAAATTTTAAATTAGTATTGTGTGTAAACTTGGGTTACCACTGATGATTACTCATAAACTCTTTAAAAATTCGTGTGACGGGTATTTAAGCTTCGGTTCTACCGAAGTTAACGTTTTTCTTGTTTTTATTTTAATTTTTTGTGATAATATTTGGATAAATTGGATTTAAACATACAAAAATTAAATTCATGTCGTGCTCCGCGGACCAGAGGGGTCAATTCATATATATTTTGGGTCGCTGAATTCGAATTTGAAGTCAGAATTTAAAAGTTGGTTAGTGTTTTCTTTCTAACCTCAAAAAACAGACATTTTCAAAAATTGCCGTTTTTGAGGTTAGAACGAAAACGCATTGCAACGTTTGAATTCCGACTTCATATTCGGATATAGCCATGCAAATTACATTAGAAATGACTACCCTAGTTCGAAATAACGACGTGTTTTTAAATGTTGGACTAAAATTTATAACAAAAAATTTAAGTTTTTTGAAGTTAAAACGAAAAACGCAAACCAATTTAATAAATTCAGTAAATTCTGATTTAAGATGCGGATTTAGCGATTTAAAAAAGACATTAGAAAGGACTACCCTAGTCCACCACACAAGACCGGAAATTAAAAAAATAGGCAGTATTTATTATTTTTGAGCAAAATTTACAGTTTTTTTTTTGAGGTTTGAATGAAAACGCTAACCAACTTTTAAATTCTGACTTCAAATTCGGATTCAGCGACCCAAAATATATATGAATTGACCCCTCTGGTCCGCCGAGCACGATATGAATTTATTTTTTTGTATGTTTAAATCCAATTTATCCAAATATTATCAAAAAAATGTAAATAAAAAAAGGCCCTCCACAGATTATTTTAGTTTTTTGATTTGTCCCATCTATGAACATTGCAAATTCAGAATCTCTCCTAATTTTGTATTATCTTTTCCCTGAACGATTTAAATAACATTTTTCGAAACAGTTTGAACGGGTGCCTGACATAACGCCCACAGGTCGTATGTCTATCTTGAGTGTGACATAACGCCCGCTTTCACTTTTAAAAGTGTGTTAAATCTTGAAATGTCACAAATTTACAATTTACGTTAATTGCAACAACAGTCGGCAAGAAATATCAATACAAATGGAGCATTGATATTATGTCGGAAACTGCAAGGATTTATGTAAAAATTACGCGGCGGCAGTTTTTACATTTATTGTGGCGAAGCATTAAGTATAACTAAAAACATTATGTATTTTTACATTTTTTCGAAGCCACAAAATAAATAGTAAGTGGTTAAAATATTGTGAATATCACTTATTCCGAAGATATTTTAAAAATTTGTACTACAAATTTTTTGCTTTTTAAGATAAATAAAAGTGTAATTCGACAAGATCAAAAACTTACCAAAAACATTTTTTGGACATTTTTATTACTTAGAGAAATAAATAAAAGAGCCAAAATATTTTCGAAATTTTAGAGGTTTTCAAATCTTCTTGATGTAAAAATTGTCATGTTATATCAAACGTATGCCGTCCCATTCTTATCCATGGAGGTGTCATTCTTGCGGTTTGTCACATGACGATCTAACAATATAAGTTCACGTAGAGCATTGAGTGTTTCTATTTTTTGACCAAATGGTATTATAGTACATAAATATGTTTATAATAATAAACTAATAGGTGTGCCAAACCTTGTTGAATTATCATTCTTTATTCACAATCAAAATGGTAGATTGTCAAGACCGTAGCTTTAATGTTTGGTACCGAATAGTTTTTTTGTTATTGTTATTGTTTTTTTTTTTTTTTTTTTTTTTACTGAGTCTTGTCTTTATGTCACATTTTCAATTCGGAAATTTTTGTTGGATATATCTAATATGTATTAGGATACCTCCTATAACAATGTCTGAGAATAGTTATCATCCTACTTTTTAGCTTTCTTTTCAACTGCTTAAAAAAAAAAAACGATATTCGCTAAATTGTATCAGTTATAAAGGGTGATTTTTTAAGAGCTTGAGAACTTTAAAAAAACGCATAAAATTTGCAAAATCTCATCGGTTCTTTATTTGAAACGTTAGATTGGTCCATGACATTTACTTTTGAAGATAATTTCATTTAAATGTTGACCGCGGCTGCGTCTTAGGTGGTCCATTCGGAAAGTCCAATTTTGGGCAACTTTTCGAGCATTTCGGCCTGAATAGCCCGAATTTCTTCGGAAATGTTGTCTTCCAAAGCTGGAATAGTTGTTGGCTTATTTCTGTAGACTTTAGACTTGACGTAGCCCCACAAAAAATAGTCTAAAGGCGTCAAATCGCATTGACCTTGGTGGCCAACCTTCACCGGTCCATTTCTTGAGATGAATTGTACGCCGCAGTTTTCCCTCAGTTGGCCATAGAATCGCGAGCTGTGTGGCATGTAGCGCCATCTTGTTGAAACCACATGTCAACCAAGTTCCGTTCTTTCCATTTTTGGCAACAAAAAGTTTGTTAGCATTGAACGATAGCGATCGCCATTCACCGCAACGTTGCGTCCAACAGCATCTTTGAAAAAATACGGTCCAATGATTCCACCATGAAGCGTACAAACCACACCAAACAGTGCATTTTTCGAGATGGCTCCCATTTTAGAATGG
The DNA here is from genome assembly GCA_018903435.1 of Leucophenga varia. Lineage (NCBI taxonomy): Eukaryota > Metazoa > Arthropoda > Insecta > Diptera > Drosophilidae > Leucophenga > Leucophenga varia. Next base: position 61,386 of record JAEIFJ010001584.1, read on the forward strand.
CTTCTGGTTGCTCTTCACTCCAAATGCAGCAATTTTGCTTATTTTACGTAGCCATCCAACCAGAAATGAGCCTCATCGCTGAACAAAATTTGTCGATTTTCGAATTTTTCGAACTGAACACTGATTTTGGGTATAAAAAAATTCAATGATTTGCAAGGTTGCACAGTGGTCCGAATCACGAATCTAGCTGGACAAAAGTTAATAAATTTTTGGATCTCCAAATTACTTTTTAAATACTTATAATATATTTCTAATGCTGCAGTTAGTTATATTTATAGTTACTACATCGATAAACATACTGAATTAATATATATAGAAAATTGAAATTCTCACCTACCGTAAATGGCTTTTTATTTTTACAAAGTAAATTTAACTTCATAAATAACTAATCTCACTTAGAATTATTAATGTAATGACAAATTGACTTTTTTGTGTACTAAAAACTACAGTTATTTCTCTATATATTTATATATTTTAGGGAGGGATCATCAGCTGTTTATATGTCCTTACAAAGTCATAGAAACTTAGATTAAAATTCTTGTTTTTTGACTTCTTTAAAAATTAAGAACAGATCAGAAAAGTAAGGGCCGTAAAAGGCCGTTATAAACCCTTTTTTAAATTTTTTTTTTTTACAAATGTTCAGTTGAAGCTTAATAACCCTATCCAACCATTTGGCCACGTCGCGACGTTTTTTTGAAGATCCGGTTAAGGCATCAAACATTACTGGTGTAGATGAAGAGCTGATTCGCCGTTTTGGAATAATTCTTAAAACACTAGCCAGTGGCTACAGCATCAAATTAGATGAATTTAATAAGTATTGTTCAGAAACAGCTGAGTTGTACGTGGAAAAATATAAGTGGTATTATATGCCACAAAGTGTTCACAAAATATTAATTCACGGTGCAGAAATCATAAAGGCAGCTGTACTTCCAGTAGGAATGATGTCTGAAGAAGCACAGGAACACCGAAATAAGGATTATAAAAAATTTAGAGAATATCATACTCGTAAATTTTCAAGAACTGAGACGATGACAGACTTAATTCACATGTTATTGATATCTTCGGATCCAGTCATAAGCAGTCTTCGAGTAAAAAAGTCAGAAAAAAATAGCAGCATATCTTCTGATGTACTTAAATTACTAGAGGAATTTAACGAAAATGAGGAAGATGAATTACTAAATATTGAAGCTGAAGCTGAAAAGTAATCTGTATTATTCTGTAATAGAAACATTTGTTCTGTTAAATTATTCAACATAGTTTAATGCTACCTGTAATTACATTTGGGGAATATAGAAGAACTTTAAATTTTAAACATTTAACATCATATTCGTTATAAGCTGCCATAAAAATTAAAGAAATACTACGCTTTTTTTCAAAATCATGTAGTTTTATTATTTTCACGTAGGCGACATTGAAATCACCACTTTGAATTTTCTAAATTTAACATCATATTCGATATAAGCGACCCTAAGAACAGTCAAATTCCAAGTTTTATCAAAATCTTCTAATGTTTTAAATTTTTTTACAGCTAGACTAAATCCGCCATTTTGAATTTTTCAAAATTGTCGTCTTTTGCATATTGAGCGACCTTGAAAACCCTTAAATACCAATTTTTATCAAAATCCGCTAATATTTTCAATTTTCGACAGCTATATTAAATATCGGCTGCCATATTGGATCCGCCATTTTAAATTTTTAAAAATTGTTGTCATATTTATATTCAGTGGCTTTAAAATACCATAAATACCATTTTTTATCAAAACCCGCTAATATTATCAATTTTTCAACAGCCATATTGAATCCGCCATTTTGAATTTTTGAAATTTGTCTTCTGATTCGTAATCAGCGATCACAAAAACCCTTAGACACCAATTTTTATTCAAATCCGCTAATATTTTCAATGTTTCGGCAGCCATGTTGGATCCGCCATTTTGAATTTTTGAAATCTGTCTTCAGATTCGTAATCAGAGACCACAAAACCCTTAGATACGAAGGTATGTAAAAATCTGTTAAAGAGAATTTGCTAAAATAGTTTTGTCCAGCTAGATTTGCGATTCGACCAACAAAAAAAAGGTTGTTCGTTAGGCTCGTTAGTATTATTCATGATGAAATGTCAAAGTATACTGAGCATCTTTCTCTTGACACCTTGTCTGAATCCCGCGTGATCTGTCAAATACTAATGCATGAAAATTCTAACCTCAAAAAAAATCACCCGTTATTAAGTACTGATTGGTAATTTCTCATGGATTGCTCTTATATTGCGTTGGCGCCAAATACTTTTTATTCAATTAATTTTAAATATTTCAATAAACGTTAATTATAAACATTAATTAACAAGTCTTATTCTGAAAGTATTTAACCTTGAGTCTCTTTTGTAAAAATACGTCGTAACCTCATATATAGAAGTTAATACCCCAAAGTGGGGTACTGGGCGCGCCCCCAGAGAATGGATCATAAACTCGTCGTATATATCCGAAACTACTCAACTGATTTCAATGAAATTTTGTAGATGTGTTTTTCTTTGTCCAAATTAAAAGACAGGATGTTTGGGGTGATACGCATAGTGTTTTTATTGATTCCATAGGGTAGCCAATTTGTTTAGTATTTTTAATTTCTAAGCAAAGTTAAAAAAATGGGCAGTGGACGTGGCCCAGTAAAAGCGATCTAAAAGAAAAATTCATCCTATTTTTGCAAATTATTGAAAAGGAGAAATAAAATTCTGTATAAATGGTACTACACAGAGAAAAATTATAATCCATTGGAAAAATAATAGCGGTGGTCGTGGCACCTTATAAACGAACCTGTTACCGATAATGTAGAGACTTGATATAAGGCCCTTTTTGGGTTCAATGTTCAGCTTGGCGACTACGTTTATTTATCATACGCTGGGAGGACAGACGAGTTATAGCCCCATAATTGAAAAAAAAGGAAAAATCTGTTTTTTTTACCATAAATCTAGATTATGTCGGTCTCCCGAAAGAACACAGAGGTTTTTTGCTCGACCAGACCTACAACCTCTAATATAAAACTTCAGAGGAGTTTCAATTTTCGTTTTTTTTCGTCGTACATCTGATTCTGCGCATACTTCAAAAATAAAACAAAATTAGACAAACAAACCAAAACTAGGGTTTTGGTATGTATTGAGCAAACTTAAAGAAATCGACAAATTTTAGTGGTCCGCAATAAGAGCTAAGCTAATAATTTCGAACAATTCTTCTGTCCGTGTTTTCAACAAATTATTGAAATTTGATATAGAGAAGCTTAACTTCGAATGTTTAAAACTGACCAAATGAAACCTGTAAAAATAAACAGAAACTTGTTAAGCTAATCAAACTATATATATAGGGTGTCCCAGAATTGACACAGAGAGATACATATAATAATTTTTATACCCGCCACACATAGTGTGAAGGGTATTATCAGTTTGTCGGAAAGTTTGTAACGCATTTAAGGGAGGGCATCGGAGACCCCATAAAGTATATATATTATTGATCAGCTCGATGAGACGAATCGATCTAGCCATGTCCGTCTGTCTGTCTGTCCGTCCGTCTGTTGCAATGCGTGTTTCTCAGAAAGTTTTAAAGATATTGACCTGAAACTTTAAACTTAAGCTTTTTGTGTTCCTAAGCAGTTTGTATAGCAGAACCAAGGTGCCACGCCCACTTTCAGATATAGCCCCCATACAAACTTTCCATTTTTTTCGATTTTTTTTGTATGAAAATAGTTATTATTTATGAATGTTTTGACTACAAATCGGGTAAAAACACTTTTAATCCAATATCCATTCATCCAATATCAGAAGAAAGGTGCCACGCCCATTTTTAGATATAGCCCCCATGCAAACTTACCATTTTTTTCGATTTTTTGTATGAAAATTGTTATTATTTGTAAATGTATTTACTAAAACTATGGGTAAAAGCACTTCTAATGACATCCAATTTCAAAAGAAAGGTGCCACGCCCATTTTTTGATATGGCCTCCATACAAACCAAGCGCCCATTTTTCAGATTTTGTATGAAAATAGTTCTTATTTATGGATATATTCACTCCAATCTGTGTAAAATCACTTCTACTGTTATCCTATAAATATACTACCGATATGACAAGGATCGAGCCACTATAACATACAGACCCCATACAAACTCACCTTCTATTTTTTTATTTTTTTTAAGAAAATGATTTAAGTTTCGTGTGGTGGGTATTTGAGCTTCGGTGTTTCCGAAGTTAACGTTCTTGCTTGTTTTTTTTTATACCCGTTACACAAAGTGTAAACGGGTATATTCAGTTTGTCCGAAAGTTTGCAACGCATTGAAGGAGACATCGGAGACCCCATAAAGTATATATATTATTGATCAGCTCGATGAGACGAATCGATTTAGCCATGTCCGTCTGTCTGTCCGTCTGTCTGTTGCGATGGCTGTTACTAGGAAAGTTTTAAAGATATTGACCTGAAATTCGAAACTTAAGCTTTTTGTGCTCCTAGTTAGTTTGTATACCAGAACCAAGGTGCCACGCCCATTTTTAGATATAGCCCCCATACAAACTTACCACTTTTTCGACTTTTTGTATGAAAAAAGTTATTATTTATAAATGCTTTTACTACAATATAGGGTAAAAACACTTCTAATGGCATCCAATATCAAAAGAATGTTGCCACGCCCATTTTCAGATATAGCCCCCATACAAACTTAACGCTTTTTTCGATTTTTTGTATGAAAATACGTATTATTTATGAATATATTTAATCCAAATAGGGTAAGAACACTTTTTATGTCATCCAATGTTAAATCTAAGGCGCCACGCCCATTTTTATGTATAGCCTTCATACAAACTTACCGCCCATTTTCGAGTTTTTATATCAAAACATTTACTATTTCTAAATGAATTCAATTAAATTTGGTAAAATCAATTCCAATGTCCACCTAAGTGAACACTTTCTATATGGTAAGGATCGGGCAAATATAACATAAAGCCTCCATACAAATTTGACCAAATTCATCGTGAAATTTAATCTAAGCACCTGGTGAACATACAAACTATTAAAAGTGTTGTGTAACGGGTATTTCAGCTTCGGTTCCACCGAAGTTAACGTTTTTTCTTGTTTTTTTTTTAATGCTGTGTTCTTTATTTGCAATCAGTCCCTAAGGGGACTATCAGCGAATTGTAATGCATAACATTGACTTTCTATAAAGTATTCCATGACTTGGGGAGTTGTTGTTGGGGTTTAAAAAGGGGTGGGGGAGTGATGGAGGAGGGAGGAGGATTTAAAAGTTTATGTGTGTGGCAAATCCAGGGGGGTGTAACCTCTTCAGTCGCCGAGTCGTTGTACTGTTATCCAGCAGGTTTATGGCCAGAGGGTTGACATGGTTGTCCAGTCTATCCATATATGCCTTAGTGAGCATAGCCACCTCCTGGCTTATGAGAGGGACTTCTAGTTCCTGCTGGATTTCTGCATTGGTATGATATGGGTGCGCCTCAGAACCTTGTTTTGGAAGACTTGAATTTATACAATATTTGCATTAAAGTGATGGCAACCCTAAAAAGTAACAACTTGACAGCTAAGGGTTACTAAAAATAGAGCGTTACACGATAGAACTCGATTACCGTTGCCAAAACATTATTGAAAATTTTTCGTTAATTCTTAGACTTGCATTGATTCTGAGACAGTCTATATAAATCTCATTCACCTGACTAACTGATTCATAATCGATCGGTCTACAGGCCAAACGGCTAAATGTTATTATAAAGATAAGGCCTAAGGTGGGATTTTTGAAAATTTTAAATTGGTGCCTAATGAGGGCCTTAAAGCATTGGGGACCCAAATGTATTTTTGAATATTTTTTTATACCCGCCACACATAGTGTGGAGGGTATTATCAGTTTGTCGGAAAGTTTGTAAGTAAATAAAGGAGGCATCGGAGACCCCATAAAGTATATATATTATTGATCAGCTCGACGAGACGAATCGATTTAGCCCATTTTTCAGATTTTGTATGAAAATAGTTTTTACTTATAGATATATTCACTCCAATCTGGGTAAAATCACTTCTACTGTCCTATGAGCATGCTACCGATATGACAAAGATCGGGCCACTATAACATGTAGACCTCATACAAACTTATTTTTCAAGAAAATATTAAAGTTTCGTGTGGCGGGTATTTGAGCTTCGGTGCTACCGAAGTTAACGTTTTTGCTTGTTTTCTTATATGTTTACTGTGGATTAATTTTACTACATAAGTGGGATTTCTCAAAATTTTGCCTTGGGGCCTAATAATGTCCTTGAAACTGGAAAATCTATATGTTTGGAATGAATAAATCTTGGAACTTTATATTAGACGCATTTGAAAGCTTGTAAAAAAAATTGTTTTGGCATGTTTGAACTTAGGGACATGGACTTTGTATAAATTTTGATCTTTGGCCTCAATGGAGACCATAAAACCTGAAAAATTTTATCTTAACGGACAGTGTTATATGTTTAATAGTTTTTAGTTGTAATAAGTTAAATAAAAGTCAATATTTTCGGAATTTTAAGCCAGATGATATTTATTGGAACAATTTTTTGTTTTATGAGAATAATGTCGGCTCCTTGGTTTTCCTTGAACCACCCCAGCCATAAGTATTGAATAAATATTAAGCAACTCTAACTATAAGGTTATTGGCTAAGAAAGAGTTTTACGTTATTATTTATGTTCTTGCCAAAACCGCCAATGCCCCCACTTACTGCTACTATTAATATTTTCTTATACGATTACAATGAATTTTTAAGAAAAGTATTGTCTAAGATTTCATTAATTTTGTATACAAAAACTTTCGTCACATTATTTCGTATATGTATAAAAAAAGAAACGTTTAAAGTTTCTCAAAAGTGTACTCAAGATATTCGATTGATTTATCAGGTAACAATTCTTTATAGACACGATGGATCAAACTATATTTGGAATATAGTCCGCCACCTGGTGGAAGACCTTCAATATCGTCTTTGCTGTGCAGAAATTTCATCAAATCTTCGTAGTCGGTGATTTCGCCATAAATAATTTCGTCTTTGATAATTTTTGCAATTTGCTCATCTAGACGCTTTTCTTTTTTGACAGCCTCATTACAGACTTTTGGTGCACTCCGGAAAAACGACAATCATAATTGTCATATTATCACGGCTACCTTTAAAAAGACATGTATCCAATACAAGATTAGCTATATCTATGAGATTGGAGGTAATGAGCAAACGTGAATAAATGAACTGGCATACATCGTCGGTGCTCATCACATCCCAAATTCCATCGCATGCTAAAACTAGGAACTCATCATAAGACTTTCGAGTACGCACATACACTTCAGGTCTTGGTGACACTAGCTGTTCACATTGCCCTCGGTCTGGATCGCTTTTAAAGTCGTAGTCGCCTAGAGCACGTGACACTGCTAAAGTGCCGTTAACCCGTTTCATTAGAACACTACCGCCAGCCTTTTCAATGCGTAATCGCTCCTCTTGTAATGTTGGTTTATGGTCACATGTCGCAAAAGCTCCATCACCATACCGACAAAGTACAGCACGGGAATCACCACAATTGGCGAAAAATATTTCTGTCGGTGAAATTAGTACACATACCGCTGTTGTCCCACCAATCTTTCTTATGGGCGCAGTGCGCATCGTTTCATCCAAATGAAGAAACCCATTGTCTATAGCTCCCTTAACATTTCCTTTTCTCATTTCATCCGTTGCAAGAATTGATTCTAATAGATTATGTGCACAGTACTGGGATATATCAGTGGAGGCATGACCGTCAAACACACCAAAATAGCTCCAGTTTTCGAGATCTTTTATGTTTACAGATGCTACATGAGCGTCCTCCATGTATAGTCGCCAACCCTGCATACAACTTACGCCATACCGAAGCATATTGCCCTCTCCAGATTCTGATGTCTTGGTCACTTTTGGTTTAGTCAAAAAACCACCCATGCTGATTTAGTGTGTGATATTATTTAAATTTGAGTTTAAATTTTTATCTATTCATTTGCTTTCATTTATTGTTATATATATGGTATACATAAATATATATATATTTATATTTATATATGAATATATATAAATATTTTTTTTGTTAAAAATTAATAATCTGTCAAATCGAAAGTAAAAATTTATAACGTGTCTGTTGGTCTACTATGACCATTTACAGTTTTACGAATTTTATTAAAAATAATTATGTATGAATGTGAAACACAAAAATTAAACTCCATTTACTTCGTTCCTGAAAGTCCATACCGAAATAAGCCAAACTCCAATTGGAATTTTTTCTAGTTTAACTTGGATTCGGATTTCTGCTGTTTATGATAGCCCCCATACAAACTTACCGTTTTTTTTTTCTTCAATTTTCAATTGGTTTATAAAATTTTTTATGTCATTTAGAGTCAAAACCAAATATGACACTTCCATATTTAGGTTTAGCCCATCATCCTATGTGCACACCACCTATATGGTGAGGTTCGGACCACTATAATATATAGTCCTATGCAAACTTTCCTTTTATTTTCTGATATTTTCGAAAAAAAAATAGTGTTTTACCTTAAAATTTGATAACAACTTCATTATGTATTTTTTTTTTTTTGTATTTTTTGCTGTAATTTTTTTTTATTTTAAAGTAATGGTATTTTACACGAGAGTTTGGAAAATTTAGGGACTCAATGTGAGCCTTAAAACCGGTAAAGAGTCTAGCAGTTGAAAGATGATATATAATTATTTCTGTCGTGGTCAAGAGGTTTCTAAAATTTTGGGACCCAAAACCAAACTTTTCAACTTTTCTTTATATTTTTATGTAGATTTTAATTTACGAGAAAGGTAGAACCTAGACATGTTTTTGAAAATATTAATTTAAAACCGGAAAAGAGATATCTTTGATATGAGAATATCTAGAAGCTTGATATTGGGTGGTTCAAAGGGTTTCCGGTAATGTAAAGATTTGATATAAGGCACTTTTGGTTCTTTGGATTTAGCTTGGCGACTATGCTGATTTATCATATGCTTGGCGGACAGATGCCGCACTTGGCAACATCGACTCTTCTCTCACAACTTATTAAGAATATATTTAGGTGACAAGTAGAAGAAAAAACAAGTAAAAAGTTAACTTCGGTTGGACCGAAGCTTATATACCTGTTACACATCATTTGACGTTGATAGACCTTCGTGTGCATAAATTTGCGGTCCGATTTGAACCAATTTTAAACTGAAGATTTGGCATGATATAAGAAGCATTTGTACCATATTGGAAGCCATTCGCTTTATAAATACATTTTTTCTTATAAGAACTTGACAAAATGTTGTACTTTTGTATGGGAGCTATACCTAAAAGTAGGCGTGGCACATTGATTTTAACATAGAAAGTACACAGGACCTATAAAAGCTTAAGTTTAAAATTGCAGCTTAATATCTTTAAAACTAAGCGAATAAATCGCGCAACAAAAAACAGCCAGACGGACAGACAGACGGACATGACTAAATCGATTCGTCTCATCGAGCGGATCAATAATATATATACTTTATTGGGCCTACGATACCATCTTTAATGCGTTACGAACTTTCCGACAAACTGAATATACCTGTTTACACTATGTGTAACACGAAAAAAATATTTAAATATATTTAAATTTTTTTATTTATTTATATTTTTGGCTGTTGCGGACGTTTCGTATACTTTCCAGCATCACAGGCTCGTGTCAATTAACCGAACTGACCTTTTTCTGACTAGGCCAGTCAGGTCGACTCAGACCCAGTTTGTCTAACTCGTACTGACTAAACAATGACTAGTCAGGGCTATGGCAGCGATACTTGCATAGCTGCAAGTGATTTTAAATAAATGTTCTTACTGAAAAAATTAAAACGAAAAAACCTTCGGTGCCTGTCGTTTGAAACACGAAATGGCTCATTACAAGACACCTTCTTTCTGGCCTACTTTTGTAAGGCAATTTCCGATCACACCTTGAAAAATCATTTCACATAGTTTCTTTTAGAGTTAATTTTAAATCAAAGAGCAAACTTATGTACACAAGGGGACTTATTTCTGAAACACCTACCCTTTTCCCTTTTGCTGCTGAAAAAATTGACCGAAAAAGGAAATTGTTAAAATTATATATAAAACAAGGAAAAACGTTAACTTCGGTGGAACCGAAGCTTAAATACCCGTCACACGAGTCTTTGATCATCAGTGGCTTATATACATTTATAAATATAAATTCATAAATTTGTTCGAAAATAATCGATATGTTTGTATGGGGACTATAGCCTTGGTTTTGATATTGGATGTCATTAGAAGCGTTTTTACCCAAATTTGGGTGTATAGTCTCATAAATAATACCTATTTTTATACAAAAAATCGAAAATGGGCGGTAACTTTGTATGGGGGCTATAGCTAAAAATGGGCGTGGCACATTGGTTTCGATATTGGATGTCATTAGAAGTGTTTTTTCCCAACTTGGAGTGACTACATTCATAAATAATAGCTATTTTCATACAAAAATCGGAAAAAAAAACGGTAAGTTTCTATGGGGGCTATACCTTAAAATGGGCGTGGCACTTTGATTTTAACACTTGAACTGCTTAGGACTGAGAAAAGCTTAAGTTCCGAGTTTCAGGTCAGTATCTTTAAAACTAAGCGAATGAATCGCATAAATACAGACAGAGGAAGGGTGGACAGACGGACATGGCTAGATCGACTCGTCGCGTCGTGCTGATCAAGAATATATTTATTTTTTAGGGTTTCTTTTAATGCGTTACAAACTTTCTGAAAAAGTAGTGTGGGAAATATGTCTGTGAATATTTTCATTTGTTTAGGTTCGTTTCCTACTTTTGGTTGATAACGTTGACCGCTTTCGCAACTATAATTATAAACCGTCTATTAATACGGCAGAGTCAGGCTAATACGTATACGCTCACACTGCTGACAGCGTGATCTTCACAAAGGCAAAATTTATTGTCTGCTGCAGGCATCACTTGGCGGTTTGCAAAATGACATTTTACAACAGTGACTGACAGAAGCACAGACGGAATGTCTGCGATATCAGAATGGCTTTTATACTTACGAGGGTAGTAACATTTGTTTGACTGATTCTGTTCAGCTGTTCAGATGTTTAAACCTTAAAAAACCAAAAATTGTTCTAAAGATTTCATAATTTAAAATGTCCAAATTTTATTAAAATTTCTATCTGAACGCGTCAAACTATTTTTTTGGAGCGTTCTGGAAATTACGATGATTTTGGGAGATTCATATTTTAAATATTTGAGCTTGCCTCTTTAAAAAACCATTACCGGTATTGGAACCTTCGTATGAAACACTTAGCAGATTGTTTTATTTTTCTTGTTTGATAAAAAACATAGGCACGGACGGGGGGCAGTAGTCCGCCATCGATTGTCGTTTCTTCCTGACTGCTGTTGTTATTCTCTAAAAGATAAAACAACATTCAGTTTGTCATCGAAAAAACTTTCAATTTTAATATTTGCCTACCTTGTTCCATGAGAAGCTTTGGTTTCATCTTTAATGATATCAAGAAGAGACAAACAACGCTAATTTGAGAAAATATTTGATGAAACCGCCGCCTTCGAAAAACCATTGTAATACATGATTTATTCCCACCACAAAAAATGCTTCGTACTCTAGCGATGCTCCGTATAATCACGCCTAAGACCAATTGCACTTAATTTTTGGTGGTGCCACTAAACTTAGGTTTTCGTTCCATATGACGGTGATTTAGATCGGCAGGAGATCAGTTTCGTGGAGCTTTGCACCAAAAACATGCATCACAATGCCAACGATCAGTAAGAAAAGGGATACGTTTACTTTAAACATTTTTCGATTTTTATAAAATATGTTTATTTTCACACAAATTGACACAAGTAAAATGAATGAAAATCTATGATAATTTGACAATTTAATGGCAAAGGGAACTTGATTTTGATTTTTTTTTTTTACTTAGTTGAAATAATTAAAGTAAAACAAAGTTTTCTGTATAAGGCTAAACGAACTATTTAGAAGGTTCGAGTTACTAAAAATATAACCACTCAGATTGGTTTTACACATATGTTCATCACTGAGTTTACCAGAAAGTTATCAGTCATCAATGATTTCTGATCGGTTATTAAAATTCTTGATATCATTCCCCACTGAACCCACCTCAAAATTTTATCTAAGCCACTGATGATCACACATATACTCTTCAAAGATTTGTGTGACGAGTATTTAAGTTTCGGTTCCACCGAAGTTAACGTTTTCTTTTTTTTTTTATTACCCGCCACACATAGTGTGAAGGGTATATTCAGTTTGTCTGAAAGTTTGTAACGCATTGAAGGATACGTCGTAGACCCCATAAAGTCTATATATTCTTGATCAGCTCGACGAGACGAACTGGATCTAGCTATGTCCGTCTGTCTGTCCGTTTGTATATTTCCTAGCACCTTTTTCGTTGAAGATATAAAGATATTAAGCTGAAATTTGGAACTTAAGCTTTCTCGGCAACGACTATGTTAAGTTCGAGAATGAGAGTGCCACGCCCATTTTTAGGTATAGCCCCATACAAACTTACCGTTTTTTTTAGATTTTTTGTATAAAAATTGTAATTATTTATGAATGTATTCGCTCCCAATTGAGTAAAAACATTTCTTTTGTCATCCAGTGTCAAATCCAAGGTACCACGCCCATTTTTAAGTATAGCCCCCATACAATCTTAACGCCCATTTTGAATTTTTTTTTTATGAAAATAGGTAATCTTTATGACTTTATTCACACCATATAGGGTAAAACATATCTAATATCATCCTATTTCACACCACTTATATTATAAGGATCGGCCTACTAAAACATAAAGCCCCCCAAACTAACTTGCCTCCCATTTTCTGATTTTTTTTTGAAGAAAATATTTGTTTATCTGTTTTTAGCTTAAAATTTGACCATATTATTGTGTCTCAACTTTGATTATATTGGACTATTGACACACACCCACCCTTCTCCAAATTTTACCTTAGGCACTGGTAATATTAAATAAACTATTCCAAAATTCGTGAGGCGGGTATATAAGCTTTGGTTACGCCGAAGTTAACGTTTTTCCTTGTTTTTTTATAATTATGAACCTAATTTTACTTATAAATTGTACTATTTACCAATTTCTTTTATTTTGCTCTTTCAGGCCGCTTCTCCGCGCTGGGAACCACAAATCGCCGTCCTCTGCGAAACCGGTAAAGTTTATCAACCGCAATATCTGTCTGAGGAGGGACGCTGGGTTACGGATCTGACCAAAAGTCGTCGGGTACCACATGCTTACGCGATAAGATGGATCTTCTGGATTACTGCAAAAAAAGTAAGCCATATTTGAAATCAAATAAAACAAAAATACTAACAATTCTTTTTAATCACACATTTTTGGTTTTATAAAATGTTGAGCCAACGAGTTTACCGATCTATGTATATTAAAAAGCTTCTTTACATTTTACTTGTACGCCCGATTTTGGAATATTCATCAAGTGGTTGGAACCCACAGTATGTTTTTTCATCTAGATCGTATTGAGTCGGTATAAAAGCAATTTTTACTTTTTGCTCCTAGAAACCTTGATTGACAATAAACGTTCAAGTTTCGCCCTATATTGATCGTTTGAAACTTATTGATCTTCTAACCCTGGTTACACGCCGTTCTGTGTTCTATCCGTTGTTTTTTTTTTTTTTTAATGTTTAAGTGACGAATTCGATTCCCCCTTATTTCTCTCTATCATAAATTTTTCATCTCTTGAATTCTTATATTCGATAAAAAAACAAATTCTTAATGCTGAACTCTAGTATACTGTATTTTTAATTTTTTTTTTTTTTTTTTTTTATTAAATCTGTTGTTTTGAAAATACAACCATTTAAACCATGATTCAAAGCTGTGAGTTTTGGCACAGTCAGTCAACCTGCCGGCCTGCTCCAACAGAGTTATGTGGGCGTATTCTTTTGAGTAGGTTTAAATGATTAGTTTTTCATATTGTTTCATATATTTTTAGAAACTGTTTTTGTTTAATGCAACTATTTACATTAAACAAAAACAGTTTCTGAAACTTATACGAAACAATTAATTAATTAAACAACTTCATGTATTTATAACACATGAGTGCATTAGCGCAATGATGCGACTTGTTGCTGTTATCAATATTCCAACGATTGGCCCATCTGCTGAAACCATTTTAAAACTCTTGCGAGCGTTCTGCAACATCAAAGTACAGTGTCCAGGCACACTACCTTGTACACCTTCATCCTGAAAAAAAAAAAAAAAAAACTGATGTACTTTTTTTCGGTTAGTATCACAGCATACTTCCGCTGAGAGGGAAAGTGATGAATGCGAATTATAGCATTAGAAAGCATTACCAAAAACACACACCTACAGGGTGCTCCGATCTGTGGTCCTCTATGTTTTTAGTAAATAACCGTACCAGCACGCCGATTTGCTCGCTTATCTAGCTAATTGCGTGCACGTATTGCTCTCCGCCGCAGTCCTCTCTTATGTTCTCGCCTAATACATTACCTCAGATTTTACGAGTAAACGAGGCCGAGTTGAATTAGAAGAAAGGGAAAGTTGTTGTCCAACCATTGAGTATTCCGAAGCATCATGACTAACGAAGTAGTACGTCCGGATTCCGGAATACACTGCAAAATCAATTGCAGTATACGTACAGCCTAGTAACCAGCAAGTTCATCAAAAAGTATTTCAAAGTTGTCAAATACCTATCCAATGTTAGAAGGGCGATAAATAATAGCAACAACTACTTCGCTCTAATCAATCTCAACTTTTTCAACAGTAAACTGCAAACGGTTCAAGGCAATTTTTTCAATATTAAAGCAGATTTAATATTTACAGCTGCTCCTCCACAAATGCAAGTAGCTGGATTGATTGCAAAGAGAGTCACATAACCAATTAGACAAAAGTACAGACCTATTTGCTCAGTCTCGATTGCGCACATCTTTAGATCATTTTCATTCCAAATAACAATACGCATGCTTAGTAATCTGACCTCTGCATTTGCGAATCAATATCAGATTTTAAAAATTTACTTCGTTAGAACCGCCGAAATTCTCAGCCTTGCTCGGGTGTCACAAAAATTATTTTTACATATTTTTAGTCCATCAACCACCTTTTCCCATCATGCATTTTTCTAATCAATCATACTTTAGCGGCTCTTTTAGTATGTATAAATTTTATGGCCAAGCCTTCTGACAGTCTATTCTATCCAATGCACTTTGGTTCAGAGTTAGTTTTTCTTTTTTGGCATAAAGTTGAAAAATTGAGATGGAGACCTTTAAACTTCGCACAATTTGTTAATTAATAAATAGCTTGTGAAAAAATTTTGGGTAATTGGGACCACGTCCACTCTTGTAAACTAATTCTTAGTAGTTTTAGTGTGGTATGACTCTAAATTCAAGTTAATTGCTTATATTTATCTTCAAATTATTGAAATTTTTTAAATATTATTTTTATTATGAGTCATTGTCTTCTTCTTCAAATTCTCATCTCAATGTTCTCATCAGAATCAGGCTGCGAGTCCCATTCGTTGTTAGATGAATCTCTATTTTCGGTGGGAGGCATTCTTTGAAAGAGGTTTTACCTTTTTCTTTCCTTTAAATAGACACTCGATAGTACTGAATCCGAGGAATCTATCGCTCTGTGAAAAAAGGTCAGTCATAGTATTGATTCGACTATTTTTGCTTACATGTGATAGTCTGTCAATTTTGTAGATTTTATTTCGTGCCTCGGAACCATTTTCGCCTAAGCATCCAAGTGGAACCATCGTCGAATTGTTTATTTGAAAACCGTGGACTAGTATAATAATAATAATTGCCGCTGCCATTCTGCATGTTTCGGGTCATTCCAATTTTTTTCGAATATATTTTTTCCGTATACTAATTTTTACCTAATCATCACCTTTTATATGCCATTTCTTTATCTCTGTTCTGTATGATATGTACAGGACAAACTCTAGAAACCGGATCCAAGCATGTAGTGGACTTACACCAAATTTTAAAGCATCAGGCTTGGGGTTAAAGGTTTCTGAACTAAAAGCTGTAATTTCCAACATTTTGTTGCATTTCGGCGAATTCCTTTTAATAAAGGATTCAAAATTACTAATTTTTTTATCTATTTCTCTTTTTATATCATGAACCAGTTTATTGATGTTAATTTTACTGTAAATCCAGTTTGAAACACATTTTATTTGGTCGATTGTTGCTGCGCCATATATCGAGCAGGTCGCTATGCCAAAACTCGAACTTGCCTAAATGTTATCAAATAAATAAAAAATGGGGCCAATGTTATAACTTTGCGATTAAAGAAGACATTTATAAGTACAAACTGACGTAAACAGTTGGTCTCAGCAGGCCTCAGGACATTAGTTAGATTTAACGAAACACGGGCGACGAAATTTTTACTTTTCTACGAAAATACACATGAGGTGGACATTGCACAACACTTCAATCCTAAGACTACACTTAAAAGCACTTTGCACATTAGATAATACATACCTTGACCATTATTTTCCAATATTTTGCTGAATTGATTTGATCAAATATTTTTCCCGTTTAACTCTCAAATGTAAAGAATTAATTTGGCGGCAATATGTTCCTCATATTCAGCTGATCGATGGTTCACACTCATAAGCTCGCAAAAAGCTTCAGTCAGGCTATTATAGTAAATTTTCTATTTTTAATTTTGAATATGCCTGATGTATCTACTTTAAGAATTGAATTGCAAAAATACGATACATTTGCATCCAAATTTCGACTTTATGCCAAAAAAAAAACGAATGTTGGACCGTAGTGCAATGGTTCATACTTCTCCCATTCCTATTAACATGTACACTTTGTTTCATTTCTGTTGCTCAAATACACATCTACAAAATTTCATTGAAATCATTGAATTTCAAAAAAAAAAAAATAAGGGTGAATTTATGGTCGATTCTATGAGGACCACGCCCACCGCTTATTTTTCTAACACGACATAGGTAAGGGGCTCTGGGGTATCAGGCTTCATGTGAGATTTGTAGATCTGGTCCAGATCAACGCCCTTTTTTTTTTGCAAGCTTGCCCCTTTTTTGAAGTGTATAAAGCCTATATTTCTTTCCTACTCGGCAGGACCAGATGGTGGTCGCTTGCAAGGCTTTTATGGCGGCCTGGCTGTCGACAAATATTTTCATATATATATATTTTCTATATTTTAAGTTCGAGCAAAAAATACACATGTACAAACTTTAATTGTAATCAGATGAGTAGTTTTGGAGTCTATAATAAACGAACATTGTGAAATTCATGATTTTTGCGGCTCTGTAGGGTAATTAATATATTTTGGGATTCGGATGCAGCGGCCCAAAATACATTGGAAACGGCCGCAATTTTCTTTTTGTGGTTGTTTAACTATTATCAAATTTCGTGCACTGTGAAAAAATGCGCTCGTAACTTTTTTGTATTTAACTGTTTGATACATAACATATATTGGTGTATATATGTGAATGTTAACAATTGTTAAAAACTATTTATGACTTAATCGTTGAATATTCTTCTAAAGTTTATTGTATAGTAAGGCTGAACAACAAATTTGAGTTTGATCAAAACTCAATGATTTCATCAAACTTTTTGAACAAAAATTTGATTCAAATTATTTATGTGTATTAGAGATAGTCTAGGGTTAGTCGTTTGAACAAATTTTAACATGAATGGAACATTAATGTAAAGGTAACATACCATGGGGAATATCGGTAGAATTAAAGATACAACTTAAATTCTATATAAAATACATATTTCATAATATTAGATATAAAAATATATTTAAGGTTTTCAGAAGGTCTTGCATGCAACCTTGTAAGTTTGTAAAATGTAAATAAATTTTGCACAAGAAACAACAATTTCCATTGAAAAT
Source organism: Leucophenga varia (assembly GCA_018903435.1). NCBI lineage: Eukaryota > Metazoa > Arthropoda > Insecta > Diptera > Drosophilidae > Leucophenga > Leucophenga varia. Next base: position 79,296 of record JAEIFJ010001584.1, read on the forward strand.
TTTACTTTACTTTAATCTACCCATGCCCCTGACTTAAAACTTTCATTGCATCGGTGTAATTCTAGTCTTGGAAAATGAACGCGAAAGTTAAGCAAGTGCCAGGCTGAATTTTGGTAGCACTGGTGATTTATATACTTTCCCCAGTGTATACTTTGAAAAATTTAGCAACATACAAAATCTGCTGAAGTGCTGCCAGAAAAGAAATACTATATTCAAAACAAACAAAATTGGCACAAATGTTTTTATACCCGCCACACATAGTGTGGCCACACATAGTGAACGGAGCCGTAGCAGAGCCATAACCGAAAAATAAAAAAGGATTTACTCTGCTCTGCTTGTAGTTTTTTCGCGTCATAAACTGTAGTTCAGCTACGGCTCTGCGTAGCCGTAGCTGTAGCTGAAAACTGGGGTGAAAGAGCAGAGCAAATCAAATGAAATTTTTTCATTTACTACGGCTCTCGTGTCTTTTCAAAGTGGGAGAGCAAAACCAAAAAACTCTGTGTAGCGTAGCATTTTCAAACGCTGGTATTTTCCTTTTTTTCAAAAATTTTTAACGCACTAAAGGAGACTTCGAAGACCCTATAAAGTATATATATTCTTGATCAGCACGACGAGTCGATCTAGCTATGTCCGTCTGGCCCCCATACAAACTTACCGCCCATTTTCGAATTTTTGTATAAAAATAGGTATTATTTATGAGACTATTCACTCAAATTTGGGTAAAAAACACTTCTTATGACTTATCCAATATCAAAACCAAAGGTGCCACGCCCATTTGTTGGTATAGGCCCAATACCAATTTTCCGCCCACTTTCTATTTTATTGTGAAAATAGTAATTATTTAAGAATATATTGTATTTACTCCAAACGGGGTTTCTGATATAAAGATCAGTTCACTACAATATTTTATACCCTGTACCCAAAGGGTAAAAGGGTATATTAAGTTTGTGCGAATGTATGTAACGGTCAGAAGGAGGCAAGATAGACCATATAAAGTATATATATTCTTGATCAGCATTGGAAGGGGAGTCGAACTAGCAATGTCTGTCTGTCTGTAAGTCCGTCCGTCTGTCCTGCTGTCTGCCGTATAGAGAGAGATTATCTCGGAGACTATAAGAGATAGGGCCACCATATTTGAGACTTAGACTCTCCTGAGCCGTCAAGTGTTCACTAGACCCATTTTAAGGGGTACCCCCCATACAAGTGTACCCCAAAATTTTGGGTTTTTGCACAAAAACGTCAATGTTTCTTATTCTAGGAAGTTCAAATTAAGTATAAATTATGTCTATGATATATATATAGTCCCTATAAAATATCGCAATATGGATAGGACCAACCAAATTTTAGGTATAGCCCCATACAAATATACCCCAAATTTTTTGGGGTTTGCATAAAATCGTCATTGTTTTTATTTAACGAAGGTCAAATTTAGACCAATATGTGTAGGTCCTACAAAATTTTAGGTATAGCCCCCATACAAAGAAATACCCGTTTTTTTTAAGTCTTTGTATGAAAAATCAATTTAATGAGGTATGGTAGTCAAAAGAACCACTTAATTTCAAAAATATTGGGGATAGGGTACCGTGGAGTCGAAAAAACTACATCAAAACTTTTTTTTTTTTTTTTTTTAAAAAAAATTATTTTTTTTTCCTTTGGTAAAACCCATTTTTTTTTTAAAAACCCCCCCCAAAAATTTTAAAAAAACCAATTATAAATAATAAACTAAACCTAGATGTGGCGGGTATTTGAGCTTCGGTTCCACCGAAGTTAACGTTTTTCCTTGTTTATTTTGTTTTTTTACAAAACGACGCTTCTTTTTAGAAAAAGAAAAAAACAAGAAAACACGTTAACTTCGGTAGCACTGAAGCTCAAATACCCGCCAGACGGAACTTTAATTAGTTCAGTGACGTAGGTTATATTCCCCAAAGTGGTTGGGTGGGGAAAACTCAAGTTGGGGCTCAAATAAGATGCGTAAATGTAAGCTTGAAAAAAAAATGGTATGTGATCTGTATGTTATCCGATTCTTGTCATATCGGTAGCATATTCATAGGATGACAGTAGAAGTAGTTTTACCCAGAGTGGAATATAAATATATAAATAAGAACTACTGTTATACAAAAAATCAAACGGGCGCTAGGTTTGTATGAGGACCATACCTTAAAATGGGCGCGGCACTTTTTTTTTGATATTGGATGCCATTTAAAGTGTTTTTACCCACTTTGTAGTAAATACATTCATTAAAAGTAGCTATTTTCATACAAAAAATTGGAAAAAATGTTAAGTTTGTATGGGGGCTATATCTATAAATATGCGTGGCAACTAGGTTCTAACCTAAAAACAGCTTTTGAAAAAAAAAAAAACAAGCTTAATTTTAAAATTTCTTGTCAATATCTTTAAAACTTTCCGAGAAAAACGAATTGTAAATAAATTTGTCTCGTCCAGCTGATCAATAATATATATACTTTATGGGGTCTCCGATGCCTCCTTTAATGCGTTACAAACTTTCCGTCAAATTAATACTACCCTTCACATTTGACAAGACCCTTCTGAAAAAATTAGTGAAAGATAGAGTAATGAAATGACTCTCTTAATGGCTACATTTTTTTCGGGGTTTCCGTTCTTTTTAAATTTGTATAAATTGAATAAAATCAAGAAAAAACTTTAACTTCAATAAAACCGAAACGTTAATATCCGTCACATTACATCAAGTAGATGTCTTTTTGCAACGATGTTGGCGGTTGGGTCAATAATCTAATCCAAACCAAATGTTAGTATTCATACAAGCAATACTTGTTTTCCTTTAAAATTATTGAAACAATTATACTCTTTATTTATTTTTTAATTAACTTCTACATAGAATTAAAAAAAATATATATTTATGTACTTCTTAGGCCTATCCAAATAGAGACATAACTAATATTGTGGAGTCCTCACACTATCAAAAAATTGGCGGTTGGTGTCGTCAAGGTGCACTGAACGCAGATAAATGTAAAGGCGCTCACCGTTGGATTAAACCGTTCCGTTGTCTTGGTAAAAAAGCTTTCCATTAATTTATTTTACTTATTCTTACTAAGTCGTTTTTTGTGTTATCGTTAATTAATCCCAACTATTGCCCTTCGGTTTAGAAGGACCATTTCAATCAGATGCGTTGCTGGTTCCCGAAGGATGTCTCTTTGATCACATACACAATGCATCGCGATGTTGGCCATTCATAAGATGGAATCAAACCGGTGCTGCCGCTTGTCAGGAGCGCGGTATGCAGATGCGTAGCTTCGCAATGCTATTACCTTGTGGCATTTCACTTTTCTCAGGCGTTGAGTTTGTCTGCTGCCCAAAGCATTTTAAAAGTAAGTCGCAATCATTCCAGGATATATATTTTTATTCATTAACTTTACCTTGACTAAACATTCACAGCCGATGAAATTCGCATCAAGAAGACAGATCTGCCAGTCGTACCCCCCCCGCGCAGATCGTTAATACTGACTCTGAGAATCTTAATTCAAATGATGAGGACGATAATAGTGACTCCAACTACTCCAAAGACATTAATGACGACGATCTCGATGATGATGACGATTTGTTGGGTGACGACGAAGAGGATGAAATGGTTGCCGACGAGGCTGCTAGTGCAGGCGCTGCTGGTGGCTTAAGTGATATCAATAGTAGCGGTGTTGACGATGTTAATGGCGAATATGATTCAAGCGAAGATAGTGACAACTACGAAGAAGATGGAGCTGGTGCAGAGAGTGATATTGTCGACACTTGGGATCAGAATGGCAGCGCAAGCGGTGTAAAACCTACATTAGTAGCTACATCCGCTGCAAACCCTCCGTTATCTAAATCGGCGACAATTTCACCCGTTGACAACTCTGGTGACGAGAACAATACTGGAAAGGCTTTGGTCATCAATCCGCAACAAGCACAACAAAAATCGTCTGGATCTATCGATGCGTCTGGTACCGCTGACGCTCAGTCCGCCTCATCGCAGCCATCCTCATCTGTACCATCAACTGCAAACCCCACCTCGGATCCATACTTTACACACTTCGATCCTCACTACGAGCATCAGAGCTACAAAGTAAGTCAGAAAGTAAGTGTTTGCTTAGTTTCGATGCGTATTTATACAAGAAACCAAATCATCTTCTAAAACAAGGAAGCCCAACAGCGCCTGGAAGAATCACACCGCGAGAAAGTGACGCGTGTCATGAAGGATTGGTCAGATTTAGAGGAGAAATATCAGGACATGCGTCTTGCTGATCCAAAGGCAGCTCAAAGCTTCAAGCAGCGTATGACCGCACGATTTCAGGTTTGTAAAACATGCATGAAATTAAATGGAACCAAATGATTAGACCAAAACAGATGTGTCATGTATTACGTTAAGTTTATTCATTGACGCGTTAGTTGACTCGTTTTATTTCGTAGTACTGTTTGTCTTTTTGTTTTATTTAAACATACATTTTTTTTGTAATACGTTTAATACATACTATACTTACATAAAAGTTAAATGAAATTACACTTTCATTTCCCTGTTGTTTGAGAACTCTCATCATTATTTTGGTAGGGGCATGCCATCATGTATCTACAAAGAATTAAGATATTCATAAGTTTTGTAACCTTGCAACTTAAAAAAAAAACTATAAGAAAATGGTGTACTATACAACCAAGAATAATTTTCATTAACAAATGTTACACTACAGCGGAGGTGGCAGTTTTGGCATTTTCCGGAAAGATTTTTCTGTTTTTAACTGTCCGAGATAACAGCGATTCGTAGTACAAATACTGTAAGAGCAGTATAAACACAAAACTCTAACAATTTCATGTACACATGACAATGATATATTTCATTTTTTTTTGCATCGTATATAAAATTGCTTATAAATGTTTTCCCACCTGCTAAAAGTTTGTAGATGCCTCGCCAAAAACAAAAAGTGATGCTCTTTTAAGGTAAACCAGTCATCGCGCCATTTTTGTACATTTTCGTAAGAAGTGAAGCGTTGCTTAGCAAGTCAAGTCTGGTTCGCTTGCGCCAGAGCATTCCAGCTAAGGTTCTTTTCTTATCAGTCTTGCAGTGTGTGATTATCATCCAGGAAAATCATTTTTTGCAGTTACGTATTAACCGTTTTACCCAAGTTCGTAACCAAACCAAACTCGTTACTTTTTAACCATCGGAAACTGTCTCTACAAGTTTCCAATATACCATTGTCATTGTAAGCTTCTACAAGCTATCGTTGAGCCTTTGTCGCGGGTTTCTTGAAAAGAAAACAAAAAAAGTAACAATATCCGCGTATCGCTGTTTTCTGGTACAACATTTGACAATTCTATAGCGATAAAATTTACTTGTAGAGGTATTTCGAAGATCTTGCAAGAAATTTAAAATTAACTTTGCACCTGAAAATGTCAATTTGTGCAACTCTTCAAAATCAAAGATACCTTCTCTGTGTTCAAATTGCTCTCTATTCATTTGAATAATCGGCTATTTATCACCAGTGCTGCCGAAATTCGTTATAGCACTGTGCAAAATATCGATATATCGAGAAAAAATCGATTTAAAAAAAACGATTCGATCGATTTTCCATAAAATCAAATAGAGTTGTTTATTTATTAAATCGAAATAAATTTGTTGATTTTTTAAAAATCGATTTAATCGAAACGAATTATTTTGTATTTGTCAAATCGAATATTGTGTGAAAACTGTCAAGAAAATTTTAGGCACATAGTAGCCAAATACAAACATGGCGCAAGTTATTTAACTTTTGGTATGAAAAGTTCGTTGTTTTCTTAAAAGAATTTAAAGGAGACTCGTTCAATTTATGTACAGGATATCTCGTTGTCGATTGTGACCTTTTGTTTTCTTTTCTACCCGTTACATATAGTGGTAACGAAAGTTTGTAACGCATTAATGGAGGCATCGGAGACCCCATAAAGTATATATATTATTGATCTGCTCGACGAGACGAATCGATTTATTCATGTCCGTCTGTCTGTTGCAATGCGTTTTTCTTGGAAAGTTTTCGAGATATTGACCTGGAATTTAAACTTAAGCTTTTTTCATCCTAGGCAGTTTGAATGTCAGAACCATACAAACTTACCACTTTTTTCAATTTTTTTGTATGAAAATAGTTTTTTTTGATTGTATTTACTACAGATTAGGTAAAACACTTATAAAGGCATTTTAGGTGTAGCCCCCATACAAACCAATCGCCCATTTTCGAGTTTTTGTATGAAAATAAGAACATTTATGAATATATTCACTCCAATCTTGTTAAATTCATTTCAACCGATATTACAAGCATCGGGTCTCTATAACATACAGACCCCATACAAACTTACCTTTCATTTTTTTTTTTTTCAAGAAAATTATTCTTGTATCTGCCTTTAACCCTAAAATTTTACATAAATGCTCTTAATTTGAGCCCCAACATAAGTTTTCCCTAACCAACCGCTGTGCGGAATATAATCTACGTCACTGATGATCATACGTGACATAATTAAAGTTTTGTGTAACGGATATTTGAGCTTCGGTTCTACCGAAGTTAACGTTTTTCCTTGTTTTTATTGAATTTTATATGGATAAATAACACTTTTTCCGTAGATTTGATGTAGAAACCTAAAAATTAAATATTTTTTAACCGAATAGCAATGTTTATCTTTATAAATGGTCATAGAATAACATCCAATTACTTATGGGAAAAAAATTTTGTTAACTAACGCTACACATATATGTATCTTAAAAAATCAAAGAGATAGCAAGATGCTTTTTTCAAATAAACAATCATTTTCTTCGAACAAACTAAATGGTCTTTTGCCCAATGGAGCAAAATTTTCATATTTGTTGCTCAGAAACTTCAAACTTAAACTTTTCTCGGCAACGAGTGCCACACTCATTTTTGGTATGACTCCCATACAAACTTAGCATCCATTTTCCATTTTTTGTATAAAAAAATGATTATTTTTTATGACATTGTTTCATAAACTTGTGTTTTATAGGACCATTAACCCAATGGTCAAAATGACACCTTACTATGTGATGAAGGGATGAAGTGTAAGGATATGAAATTTATTGTATTTGAAAATAAAATATAGGACAGAATTCTATTCTTACCCTGTTTTTCGGCTAGAGGAAGGATGCTCTTTACGAGCTGCAATTTCTCAATCCTTTTTCACCCTGCCATTTAGCATTCTCCAAATGCCTTGTCAAACGACCAGCTGAGAAGTCAAGTATACAACGACTTACTAAGTTTAGGCAAACAAATGTCGAACGCAAGGTGCGGCATAGTCGGCTAAAATTTTGAGTAATTTCAAAAGACGCGATGTTTCGAGTTCCAACCCTGGATGAACCATTACCATATCAATTAATTAATTCTCATTGAAACGCAAGTTTGTTGTTACAATTTATCTATATAATTATTAATTATTTAATTCAATTAATAATTTATAGGTAAATAATTAACTTAAATTAAATTATATAAAACAAAAACTTGGTTAAAATTAAATTATATAAGATATGTTTTACTTCCACGATGCATGCAGTTCTGTACTTGAACTATGTAAAACGAATTGTGTACAGTATTCCATTTTTCAGTTTTTTCAATTTATGATATTAATAACAATATTAACCCTGGAAATCTTTTTTGGTATTCCAATTGGTGTACCATTTCTCAAACCGTTCAACCCTGCCAAAAGGTGATTCTTTTTTTGGTACACCAATTGGTATACCAAGAAGAGTATACCATTTCTCAAGCCTTATGGAATGCAACGTCTGGCAGGATGCCCTACCAATGACATCACAATGTAAAAAGGGCATAGATTTAACAATGTTTATGAATTGACGAAGGGTATGCTCCAGTCACAAAGGGGGTACAAAAATCTCAAGCCTAGGGGTAAAGCTTTCAAACAACAGGGTATTGAAAAAACATACACACATAGAAAAAAACATACATACACACATTCATAGATTCATAGATTCATATTTTCATACATTCATTTATTCATACATTCATACATAACTACATACATGCATACATAATTACATAATTTTCAGTTGTACCTATATATTTATTTATTTTCATGTATAATTTATGTATGTACCATATTATTTCTGATACATATTGCTTTGTAGTTATGATCATTTGTATCGTGTGTGTGTCTATGTATTAAATAGTAAACATATTTTATTAGTGTAAATATATGTATTTGTTTTGATAAGTATGGCAAATGGGAGCGAAAGAAGTATCAGATATATTTTTTTTTAATATTACAAACTCGAACGATAAAAAACATATTTTGAATAAATGATTTTCGTATATATACAATAAAATGCTTTGTAGTTGAAAGTGGTTGGTTTAAGTGTTAACTTAACGTCGACACTAATTCATTTTTCTTAAGAACAAATCCAAGAAATAATACTTATAATTAGATTTTAATTTTCTGTTTCAAAATGATGCTTCGTACGTATACATTCCTTAGATTAAACGTTGAATCATAATTTGCTGTAGTCAACAAAGTGCATTTCATTTTATTAATTTTTTTTTTTTTTTTTTTTTTTTTGTTTGGCGTGCGATAAGCTATTTGCTTTAAATAGGAATTTGGAATTTTATGTAAATTACAATACAATTTTTTTCCCAAAAACTTATTTTCTGATTTCATTATGCATACACATAACTCCGTCTTTTTCAAAATGTTCAATTTGGTCCAATTTGGATTTTTATTGCCAATTTATTTTTTTGAATAATTTAAAATTGTATTTTATGCTAAACTTTAATTTTAAATAGCGAATTGTATATTTTTTTTTTTTTAACCGAAAGGGAAATAATTTGCATGTTGCTTTTCAGTGCTTTGGCCTGTATAGATACAAAATCGAAGTAACAAGTAGCGTTTATAGTTCGGTATCGCATACATCACATGCCAAACTAACGACTCAATATGTTCTATTTAAAAGTACTTTATTAATTCTCAATAATATAAAAAATAACTAAAAAATAATAAATTAAAGTGCATAAGTGTAGACAGTTTTTAAAATAGTATACCTAAATGCATACGTATATATGTATAACATACATGTACATATATCTATGTATCGTTTTAACATACAGTTTTATTGTAGCATGTGGGGGGGAATTAGCTGTGTGTTTCAAGAAAATATAGAAGAAAAAATAAATAAATAAAGAACAAGGCACTATCACAGCTAGCTATTTTAGTGTTTGTATCGAAAATATGTCAACATAAATTTAGCATACGCTAAATTGTCATATCGTCAGCGAATTGGAATTCCTAAATACATTATTTATTAATGTAATAATAATATCCTATGTACACATCACCGATATGTAACTGATCGGGCCACTTTAACGTATACGCCTTAGACAAACTTTATACCTCTCATATTCTGATATTTTCAATAAATGTATTGTTATATCTTTATTTTTAGCTTAAAATTTTATATCAATATTGTGTATAAACTTAAGTTGTATCAGACCATTTTTCCGCACCAATCCCATCTCGAAAGTTTACCTAAGCCACTGATGAGCACACAAACTATTCAAAATTTTTCCTTGTTTTTAAATTCTTTTTATTCATTATAACCGCCACACATAGTGTGAAGGGTATATTCAGTTTGTCTGAAAGTTTGTAACGCATTGAAGGAGACTTTGTAGACCCTATAAAGTATATATATTCTTGATCAGCTCGACGAGACGAATCGATTTAGCCATGTCCGTCTGTCTGTCCGTCTGTATATTTCTATGCATCTTATTCGTTGAAGATATAAAGATATTAAGCTGAAAATTGGACCTTAAGCTTTTCTCGGCAACGACTATGTTAAGTTCGAGATGAGAGTGCCCCCCATTTTTAGGTGTAGCTCCCATACAAACATACCGTTTTTATACCCGTCACACACAGTGTGGAGGGTATTATCATTTTGTCAGAAAGTTTGTAACGCATTAAAGGAGACATCTTAGACCCTATAAAGTATATATATTCTTGATCAGCACGACGAGACGAGTCGATCTAGCCATGTCCGTTGTTGTCGTCCGTCTGTCTGTATGTATGCGATTCATTCGCTTAGTATTAAAGATATTGACCTGAAACTCGGAACTCAGTCCTAAGCAGTTCAAGTGTTAAAATCAAAGTGCCACGCCCATTTTAAGGGGTAGCCGCCATATAAACTTACCGTTTTTTTCGGAATTTTTGTATGAAAATAGGAATTATTTATGAATGTAGTCACTCCAAGTTGGGTACAAATACTTCTTATGTCATCTTATGTTAAATCCAAACTGCCACGCCCATTTTTAGCTATAGCCCCCATACAAACTTACCGCCCATTTTCAAAATTTATATGAAAATAGCTATTATTTATGAATGTAGTCACTCCAAGTTGGGTAAAAATACTTCTAATGTCATCCAATGTCAAATCCAAGCTGCCACGCCCATTTTTAGCTATAGCCCCCATACAAATTTAACGCCCGTTTTCGAATTTTTGTATAAAAATAGGTATTATTTATGAGACTATTGACTCAAATTTATGTAAAAACACTTCTAATGACATCCAATAACAAAACCAAGGTGCCACGCCTATTTTTAGCTATAGTCCCCATACAAACTTATCGATTATTTTCGAACAAATGTATGAAAAGGTAATTATTTTCCAATATATCTTTATAAAAGTATTTAAGCCACTGATGATCACACTAAACTATTCAAAGATTCGTGTGACGGGTATTTAAGCTTCGGTTCCACCGAAGTTAACGTTTTTCTTGTTTTTTTTTAATTTTTGTATAAAAATATTAATTATACATATAGCCAGCCCCCATATTTACTTATCTCCCATTTTTCAATTTTTTTTTAAAAGAAAATGTTTGTTTATCTGTCTTTAGCTTAAAATTTGACCATATTGTTGTGTCTAAGCTTTAATTATATCGGACTTTTGACTTCCACCCACACCTTCTCCAAATATTACCTTAGCCACTGATAATAATAAATAAACTATTCCAAGATTCTTGTGGCTGGTTAAGTTAAGTTAACGTTTTTCCTTGTTTTAACTTATTTTTATTTATTTTATAGACATAATAAATAGTTTATAACATTTTTAAGTTCCTAAAAAATTTAACAATTAATATTACATTTTTTTATAACCGCAAACACTTCCGAACTCAGTGAATTAAAATCTTTATAAATGTAAGATCAGGGATAGAATTCGAGATCATTGAAATCATAAGATTTTAGTAAACTAAGGCCCCGTTTCCATTAGGCCGCGTTCCGCGTTAGCGTTAAAAACTTGACAAACTCGCGTTAAATCGTATACAAAAATGATAGGCAGTTAGGTATGGGAAAAAGTCGCGTTAATTTTGAACGCGACTTTCGATAACACGCGTTCAAACCGATTTCACACCGATTTCAAACCGATTTCTCTTATCGGTTCGAATAATTTGGCAATCGTAAGTTGCGCATACTTATGAAAACAGCTGACAAAGTAACCGCAAAAAATAAACATTTACATAAAAGCTTCAGCTGCAAATATTCAAATGACGGATTACCTTATCATGCTCGTATTGGACAGCAGTTACTAAAGGAACAACACCTACTTCCTTTCGTTGTATTAAAAATCTGCATTTCAAAAAAAAAAAAAAAAAAAATTTTTTTTAACCTGTACAATTTTTTTTACTGCATAACAAACAAAATCAGCTGCTTTAACTGGAACGCTAACGCTAAAACGCAATGGAAACACCGTTCCGCGTTTTTCGATAAATTGTTAACGCGATAACTTAACGCGGCTCAGTGGAAATGCGGCATAAGTCACCCATTCTGTTCATATTTTTATTCAAAATGACACTTATAAATGGCGAAACGGCAAAGCCGCATAAGCAAGGGTAAACTGCTCCAATCGATATTTAATATCTTTATTTACGACTGTTTAGCGGCCAACTTGATTTTCAATTTTTTTTCTGCTCATAGCACTTTTTGTGCGTATGTGAATGCGAATTGGGTGTATTGAAAAGCGAATCTTGTGGCGGATATTCTATTTTGGTTTAATTTAAAGCAAAAATAATCACAATTTACATTTGCTGGCGATATGACAATGTGATGCAAAATTTTTGTTGACATGTTTTCAGTTGTTTCGATACTTAAAAAGAAAAATAAGAAAATGTATTATCCATTAAAATTTTAACGGAATTTTGTGAAAAATAGTTTTTTAGACTGAATTTTTTTTTTAACCTAAGCTTAGATAAAAAATTTCAACTTTTCTGAGGGCACCTATCAGCATATCGATGTATTTATAATATACCTAATAGTTTAAATTACAAAAAAAAAGAAATCAGAGTAGAAAGAAGTTAAATGTCAAGTTTTTTTCGACTACAATATTCTCTGTACCCATCGAATATGAACGTCTGTTAATTTTTACAAACATTTCATACAAACATTATAGTCAACAGCTTCGATAAAATTTCGTATATGTGTATAGTGGATCGATGTAAAACGAGGTATGAAATTTATTTGAATTATTGGATAAAAATAATCCAATCAAAAGTAAATCATCCACAAAAAAAAAAAATTATGAAAAATCGTTTCGTATAAAAATACAAAATATTGGGGTATATTTGTAAAAATTGTTTGAACAGCGCCAACCCCAATAAAATTGGGTACAGGGTTTCTTGCAGACGAGCATACTCGACTTAAACGTTCCTTCTTGTTTTTATTATAATCCTATGCAATTGAGCAAATACTTAGTTTTCTATATTTTTTTTTTATTGATTTAAAGTACAGTTTGTGCATTTGCGCATTGTAGTTCAGTTTCTGACCGACAGATCATTGATCCGTTTAACAATGAAGCCACGCACATACATATGTATAATATAATCAACCCCAAACTCATTTCAACCACAAACCATACATTTGTGAAAAATCGCAATTAATCGCAATTAATCGCAATTAAATCAAATCAGTATAGTCAACTTAAAAACCACTACAAGTCGAGAATCGCGTCTTCGAAATATCTTTCTGATTAAATCTTTCTCTCTTGGTGTGCAATACGTCTATATATGGGTATGTAATTTTAGACTTCTGTTCAGGCACTCGAGGAAGAAGGCAATGCCGAAAAGCACCAGCTGGCCGCAATGCATCAACAGCGTGTCTTGGCACACATCAATCAGCGCAAACGAGAAGCGATGACCTGCTACACTCAAGCATTAACCGAACAGCCACCAAATGTGAGTACTAGTAGCATAGTAGATTCATAATAAAATACACTTATTTTTTTTTTTTTTTTTTCTGTTTCATGCCAGGCTCACCACGTCGAAAAGTGTTTGCAAAAGCTACTGCGAGCACTGCACAAGGATCGTGCGCATGCTCTTGCACACTACCGTCATCTATTAAACTCTGGTGGTCCTGGAGGACTAGAGGCGGCCGCCTCTGAGCGTCCACGTACATTGGAACGTTTGATAGACATTGACCGTGCTGTAAATCAATCGATGACTATGCTTAAACGCTATCCGGATCTATCAGCGAAAATCTCACAGCTGATGAACGATTATATATTGGCTCTGCGTAGCAAGGACGATATACCCGGTTCGTCTCTAGGCATGAGCGAAGATGCTGAAGCGGGCATTCTCGATAAATATCGTATTGAAATCGAACGAAAAGTTGCAGAGAAAGAACGTCTGCGACTCGCTGAAAAGCAACGTAAAGAGCAACGTGCTGCTGAACGTGAAAAGTTGCGAGAAGAGAAACTGCGCATGGAGGCGAAAAAGGTTGATGATATGCTTAAGTCGGAGCAGCAACAACAGGAACAGCAACAACAGGAACAGCAACAACAGGCTGACCAAGAACAACAAGTAGGGGCTGGCCCTCTAAGCGTCAGCCTGAAGACACCAATAAGCAAAGATGTTGGATTAGAAAGTGGTGACAATGTGGCTACAGCAACTGCGACAGCCACTGTCATTGTGGAATCAAGAAAGCAACAAGACGAGAGGATCAAAGCTGATACGGTGGATGAATATGCCGAAGCAACTGTGAGGTATATAGAGCGTTCCAAAGTTTTGATTATCAAGTGCTAATGGATCTATTGCCAAACTATTTGTGGCATAGAACAGTAATTCCGCCCATGGGTTATAAATCAGAAAAACAAGTTCAAGATTTTGGTGTTGGAAGTGACGGATCTTTTTTTTATATCCGCCACACATAGTGTGAAGAGTATTACAAGTTTGTAACGCATTAAAGGAGGCATCGGAGACTCCATAAAGTATATATATTATTGATCAGCACGACGAGATGAGTCGATCTAGCCATGTCCGTCTGTCTGTTTATTTCAACGCGATTTACTCGGAGACTACTGGAGATACTTAGCTGAAATTTAAAACTTAAGCTTTTCTCGGCAACGACCATATCAAGTTTGAATATGAAAGTGCCACGCCCATTTTTGGGTATAGCCCCCATACAAACCAAATTTTTTTCGATTTTCTGTATGAAAATAATTATTATTTATACATATATTCACTCCAAATTGGGTAAAAACAAGGTGCCATGCCCAGTATTAGGCATAGCCCCCATACAAATCTAACGCCCATTTTCGGGTTTTCGACTTACATTATCATTTGACTTTTTTCTAAAGTTTGTGTATATCTGAGCAACAAACTTGTGTTTGATGAAAACTCAATTATTTCAATGCATGATGATCACACGAGACCTTATATCGTTTCTCTCTATGTCTAAGATAATCAGTGGGCCTCTGCGAGTACCCTCATAGACCCATAGTGACTAATTTTATGCAAGTATATAAATTTCGTTAACTACATTATATAATTCGAAAAGTTGTTTAAAAAGTTAAAGGCATATACCTCTAATCCAGCGTTTATTAAACTGACTAGAATATCGCTTATTCTTTTTACTATTTCGACTTTGTCGTTCGAAAGTGGCTTTTTTATACCCGTCACATATAGTGTAAACGGGTATATTCAGTTTGTCCAAAAGTTTGAAACGCATTAAAGGAGACATCGGAGACCCCATAAAGTATATATATTATTGATCAGCATGTAACATAAAGCCTCCCATATAAATTTAACCAAATTCATCGTAAAATTTAATCTAAGAACCTGGTGAACATATACTTAAACTAATGAAAGTGTTGTGTAACGGGTATTTCAGTTTCGGTTCCACCGAAGTTAACATTTTTCCTTGTTTTTTTTTTATCAAGGCATACTACAGTAAAAGGAAACTAGTAAGACAAATCGTTTTAAAATTTCCGAGAATTCGAAATCGGGTCACTTTTTTTTCGTTAAGTTGAAAGAACCTTAACTGACATCTATGTCAAATTTTGAGACCTTAGCGACAGTAGTTAATGAGGCACGCGTGTTTTCAGTCAACAACAAAAGAACATTTTTCGATTTTTACAAAAATTCAACAAAGAAGTTGCATTAAATTTTGTATTAAAAATGGTTTTTGGCTATAATGTTTTGTCGAGAGCCAGTGTTTTTAATTGGTTCAAATTATTTAAAGAAGGCAGAGAACGCGTTGAAGTCGATGAGCGTCCTATTCGTCCATCTATGTCTACCGATAAGAACCACGTCAACCAGATTAAGTGCTTAAAAATTGTCGATTGACAATTATAGACCTTATTGACATCACCAACGTATCATTTGGTTCAATTCAATCGATTTTGAAAGACCAATAAGGTCTCAAGCGCGTCTCATCTCATTTGATACCGAAACAACTCAATTTGTTCCAAAAATCGTCGTGTTAGTGTCTGTGTAACCATGATTTCTGACTATCATAGCGCCACCAAAAGTATTATTACTGGAGATGAGACATGGATTTATTCATACGACTCTAGATCTGTGAACCAATCAAGGGGAGACCGAAAAAAACACGGCAAAGCAAGTCGAAAATTGAGGTCGAAAAGTTTTGTTTTTTTTTTTTTGTTGTTGACGGAAAACACGCGTGCCTCATTAACTACTGACGCTGTGCTCTCAAAATATGACATAGATGTCAGTTAAGGTCCTACCAGCTTAAAATTGAGATAAGTTTACTACGCTGATCTCCATAACGAAAAGTACCTCCATGCAAAATTTGAATTATTTTTGACGACTTTTCAGGAAGTTATAGACAAATTAATTTTTGATTAATCTCACTTTTGCATACAATTTCAAGTTATTTTAAACTTAGAAAGTGCTCTCCTGCAAAACGGTAAAATCAGACAGTTTTTCCTTTTTACCACAGAATTGTCGAGAGGTTTCGCTCTGTGGTTGAGGTTTTTATTTTTTTAATTGAAAGAATGGACCACAATCTTCAATTTTTTTGTAGCTACAAAACGGAGACAGCGGAGCTACCTTTTTTATTTTCTATAGGAAATTACCAACTTTGCATTTTTTGAACCCATTTTCATTCATAAATATCTTTTGAACCACTTATGTTACCCGTTTGCTCATCATTTTAAATTAAAAAAAAGTGCTATATTTTAATAAAAACATTATTATTATATTCGCAAGCTACTATAATGTGTGCAAAATTTTATAAGTTTTTGCAGCCAGCTTTAGTTTTCGATTAATTCAACGACAAAATATTGTATTTTAAGAAAACAAGTTATAAATTCTTCATAGTGCACAATTCTCTATCAAACTGCATCATATGACTTTTGAAATTCAATGGTCGAAAAATTTTTGATTTTTAAGTCACTGTGAAAAAATCACCGAAAGTGATTTTTTTTTTGCCAACACTAGTATAAACAGCTCTTTTAAGTAAGAACGACTCTTAATACAAATTTTTATTGCGATTTTTAGAATGTCCCACCCAAAATTGATCGAAATCACCAGCTCTTTTGTAATGTAAAGTAGTTTTTTTGAGATTTACCTTTTTATTCTTTTATTGTAGTACTAATGTGCAAACAGTTCTCCCGACCGTCGATGATGATGCTGTTCAACGTGCGGTTGAAGATGTCGCCGCCGCTGTTGCTCACCAGGAGGCCGAGCCGCAAGTGCAACACTTTATGACCCACGATCTGGGCCATCGCGAATCGGTATTTGAGACGACGCGTGATGCCCCATTGCCGTCGTACTTACCTAAAGTCTATCCTTTTTTTACATTACAGAGCTTCTCATTGCGACGCGAGTTTACGCATGCACACGTAAACAAAGAGGGTCGCAATGTTTACTTCACGCTATCCTTTGCCGGTATTGCTTTATTGGCTGCGATCTTTGTAGGAGTGGCTGTCGCCAAATGGCGAACATCGCGCTCACCCCACGCGCAGGGCTTTATTGAAGTGGATCAGGTGAGTAAGACGATATAAAAACTAATACATATTTAATTTATACTACAATAGTATCTTTGTGTGGTCGATAATGGATCATTTTACTTCGAAGTACAAATCAAGATTTATAGATTTCTATTGAATTTCGTATGTATAGAATGCACTTCGTATTGATTGATAAAATAATCTTGGTCCCATTTCAAACTTTTGACACTAAAATAAACTCAAACTTAAAACCCTAATTTTCAATCCTTGATCGAGTGGAAATTCGTATATTCCTTTGCCATCCTTCCTACTCTCCGTTTATCGTAAAAACACACCGATTTTAAAGATACAGCCAGAAATCTTTGAATTTTAATTTTGACGAGATATTAAGATGAATTTTGGAATATATTCAATGCAAATTCGGTAAAAAATGCTTATTATGTCATTCAATATCAAAACCAAGGTGCCACGCTCATTTTTAGGCTTAGTCCCCATACAATTTACCGATTGTTTGTTCTAATGTCAGTCTACGTATACACCACCGATAAAAAAATAATTTTCAAGACTTATAACTGTAGATGTAGTTTTCAAACAAAATAGTGCTAGAAATCATCGATAAAGTCGAAACTCGTGAAAAAAAAAAAAACAAAAAAGATAGGATCGGAAATGTATACATGTAGTACACCATTCAAAATATGCTTTTTTCTCTTTCCAACGACGTACTGAAATACGATGTAAGATACAAGTAATAACATACAATCATTTATTATTGAAATTTTTAAAGTTAAACGATTGGTTCACAAAAAAAGGATTTCTATTGTAGTTTTTGTACATATGTATGTATGAAGGTTCGTGCATAACAGATATCTTACTTTAACCTTTTTCCGGACGTATCTGTCTTCGGTACTATGACCGACCCACAATTTTTTTAATAAGAAATATTTCTTGTATACGCCACACAGCTGTATAGTGTTAAGGAGTTAAACTTTTTGAAAATTAATATTCAAAACGTTAATCAAGCATATTTTCGAAAATAGGTATCCGACTTTAAATAGAGTTTTTTTTTTTTGATGGGTTCGTTTTGCGACTTTGCCGCGCAGTACTTTGACCGCATTTTAAATTTTCTGAGAAAGTTCCGCGCTGTTTGTTTCTGTTTTGTTTCTGTTGCTCTTTAATCATCTAACTGATATTGCGATGGTTTTCTCTTCGACCATAACCTCAATATAACAATTTTTTTCTACTGCTGAAAGAGTTGCAACTCTGTTTCGTATTGTTGTGGGTGTATGCCCGTATAATATATCTATTGATTAATTTTCTTTAGCACGCAAGTCATGATTACCATGAAAGTGTGGTTATTTCATGTATGACATTTTAATAGTAGCATACCTAGGTACTTGACGAAGTACAACTGCACGTATTGGTCATATTGTATGCCTTTTACCTTTTTGGAATTTTGGTGATGCACTACTCTGTGTACTTGCTCTGGTGTGCCATATTGGTGTCGGAAACCAATCCGGAACTCAGGAACGATTCTTCGATCATTTAAAATAGCCAGCATTCTATCAAGATATATTATTTAAAAATTAAAACTTTATCCTCAATAGATCGACACCAATTAAGAGGAGTTTTACGGTCGAAAAGTGGCAAATTCCCATTGCTCGTATATTCCCAAGAAACAGCTCACCAACGTTGTCAATGTCATAACAATTTTCAAACACTATGTCAATGTCAATGTTCGCTTATGAATGTAGCAGATTTGGCTTGTATTTACAAATTATGCTCTCGCACTATACACAACAATTAATGGGAAATAGTCAGATCTTAATTCTGCAACTCCAGTTATACCCAAGTATTCCAGCACACTGCAACGACAATTGCAATAGCAGTTAGGGAACCTGTTGCCCTAATCTGCACATTTCAAATTTTTATGATTTCAAATACTATATTGGCCTTGCGTCACACTTGCTCGTTTCATGGTCTTATCCACATTTTTCTCATCTGTATTGCTTCTTGCAATACTTCTGGCAGTAGTTAATTGAAAACAAGAAAAAAGTTAACTTCGATTGGACCGAAGCTTATATACCTGTTACACATCATTTGACGTGGATAGATCTTCGTGTCTAGCATTTGTATCAAATTGTATCTTAAAATAGTAAACAAATTAAAAATATTCTTAAAAATTTTGAAATTCAGCCGTTCGATTTAAACCAATTTTAAACTGAAGATTTGGTATGATATAAGAAGCATTTGTACCATATTTTAAGCCATTCGCTTTATAAATACATTTTTTTCTTATAAGAACTTGACAAAATGTTGTACTTTTGTATGGGAGCTTTACTTAAAAGTGGGCGTGGCACATTGATTTTCAAAAAAGAAAAGCTATGTCTATGTCAGAAAGTTTGTAACGCATTAAAGGAGACGTCGTAGACCCTATAAAGTATATATATTCTTGACCAGACGAGACGAGCCGAGTCGAGCCATGTCCGCCTGTCTGTCCGTCCACCCTTCTGTCTGTCTGTATTAATGCGATTCATTCGCTTGGTTTTAAAGATATTGAACTGAAACTCGGAACTTAAGCTTTTTCTTAGTCCTAAGCAGTTCAAGTGTTAAAATCAAAGTGCCAAGCCCATTTTCAGTTATAGCCCCCATACAAACTTACCTCCCATTTTCAAATTTTTTGTATAAAATGGGCGGTAAGTTTGTATGGAGGCTATGCCTAAAAATGGGCGTGGTACCTTGGATTTGACATTCGATGACATAAGAAGTGTTTTTACCCAATTTATAGTGAATATATTCATAAATAATATGTATTTTCATAGAAAATTTTGAAAATGGTCGGTAGATTTGTTTGGGGCTTTATCTAAAAATGGGCGTGGCATCTTGGTTCCGACATTGGATGACATAAGAAGTGTTTTTTTTTAAGAAAATCCAATACAGTGAGGTATGGTAGTAAGATAGGACTTAACTTTAGGTAAATAAAGATTGGGTACAGGGTATCTTGCAGTCGAGCATACTCGACCTCAGCTTTCTTCTTGTTCATAATATGTTTGGAGAACTTCCAAACGTTGTAAGAGTGTATACATATTCATGATGGTAAATCTTATTAAACACAAACATCATCATATGTCAAATTTCCGAAATCCAAGATGGCCATTATAAGCTGTTAAAAACCTATCCTCCTTATTGGGAAACTCTGTAGCTTTACCTTGCCGTTAGATATCAACTGATTGAAATAAAAGACAAAACATGATGTATCAAACGTTAGTAAAAGGATTTGTGATAATGTATGTTTTACGCGATCCATCATAACATAACACTGTGCGCCAAAAAACAATTGACTCCAATTCTTATAATAGAGGTTGTAAGTCTGTCAGTCAGTACCAACAAGTAGGGGTAGAGAAGTGGTTCCCCCATAATATATAATATCTGCTACCACAATTCCATGTGCTTACTTACAGAAAGATGCTCCGAGCTTAGCTTGATAGGATTTCGAGTTTCATTTTTGTCGCACATCATCTCAACTTTTTCAACTAACGGTTTTTTCGTTTTTCGGTTTTCGAAGCTAACGTTTTGCCTTGTTATACCCGTCACACACAGTGTGGAGGGTATTATCATTTTGTCTGAAAGTTTGTAACGCATTAAAGGAGACATCTTAGACCCTATAAAGTATATATATTCTTGATCAGCACGACGAGACGAGTCGATCGCCATGTCCGTCTGTCTAGTCCTCTGTCCGTCTGTCTGTCTGTCTGTATTTATGCGATTCATTCGCTTAGTTTTAAAGATATTGTCCTGAAACTCGGAACTTAAGCTTTTCTCAGTCCTAAGCAGCTCAAGTGTTAAAATCAAAGTGCCACGCCCATTTTAAGGTGTAGCCCCCATACAAATTTACCGTTTTTCGCATTTTTTGTATGAAAATAGCAATTATTTATGAATGTAGTCACTCCAAGTTGGGTAAATATACTTCTTAGGTCATCCAATGTCAAATCCAAGCTGCCACGCCCATTTCTAGATATAGCCCCCATACAAACTTACCGGCCATTTTCGAATATTATATGATAATAGCTTTTATTTATGAATTTAGTCACACCAAGTTGGGTAGAAATACTTCTAATGTCATCCAATGTCAAATCCATGCTGCCACGCCCATTTTTAACTATAGCCCCCATACAAATTTAATGCTCGTTTTCCAATTTTTGTATAAAAATAGGTATTATTTATGAGACTATTCACTAAAATTTATGTAAAAACACTTCTAATGATATCCAATAACAAAACCAAGGTGCCACGCCTATTTTTAGCTATAGTCCCCACACAAACTTATCGATTATTTTCGAACAAATGTATGAAAAAGTAAATATTTTCGAATATATATTTATAAATGTATATA
The DNA here is from genome assembly GCA_018903435.1 of Leucophenga varia. Taxonomy (NCBI): domain Eukaryota; kingdom Metazoa; phylum Arthropoda; class Insecta; order Diptera; family Drosophilidae; genus Leucophenga; species Leucophenga varia. The sequence continues at coordinate 100,904 of JAEIFJ010001584.1, forward strand.
AGCCACTGATGATCACACTAAACTATTCAAAGATTCGTGTGACGGGTATTTAAGCTTCGGTTCCACCGAAGTTAACGTTTTACTTGTTTTTATACAAATACTCATTATAGCCTGACTTTTTTTAGTAAAACTTAACACCACCCTTAAGGAATATCCTTAAAACTCAAAAATTTCTAAATCATTACAGTTATGCAAAGATTATCTAGATAGAAATCTTTTCGTATAATTCTTTACGACTTTTTAAGTGGATGATTTTGTTCATTATAAAATTAAAAATAATTAATTTAGAATTTAATAACTATGCTTGTACATATATAACAATTATTTAGTATTAATCGAAATTATTTTCTTATATTTCTAAGCAGAATGTTACTACACATCATCCCGTTGTACCGGAGGAGAAAGTTGTTTCCAATATGCAGATAAATGGCTATGAGAATCCCACATACAAATATTTCGAAGTGAAAGAGTAAAATTTCAAATGCAAAAATAACAGCAACAAAAATTCATTCAGTAGCAAATAACAACAAAAAGTAAAAAAAAAAACAAATAATAAAACTTATACTTGAAATACACAACACAACTTCAAAATAACAAAAGGACACCCAACATATTTTTTTCTTTAAAAGAGCGATGTTCCAAAAAAAAAAAAAAAATTAATAAATAAAAAATTAATATAAATAATAATAATTATAGTAATAAATATATATATATATATATATATATATATATTGTATATATATATATATATATATATATATTAAAAAAAAAATATGATAATAAGTTGTCCAAACGACACATCAAACTAAAATCTGTCAAAAGCCATTACAAAACTATTAAAAATGCAATGGAAAATATACCGAATGAAAACAAAAGATGCAGCACCGGAAGCAACTTTTCGAATCTCATTTGAAATCTAGTCAAGCGAAAGAAAAGCAAAATAAATGGAAACCCAATAAAAAACAAATACATAAAAAAATGCAAATGCATAAAGCAAAGTTTAGCTTAAGTCGTAAAAAAGAAATCAAGAGATAAAGTTAACTTCTATATACAAAATTGCATTGATACTCCTTACACGAACTTAATAAAATATAAGTAATTTATTGTATAGTATAATTATCAAAAAGTTGGTGATGGAATATGCTGACAATGCTTCTTACCAGAATGGGTTCTACCAATTGTTTTCAAAAATGTGTTATTATTTTTCTTTTATTCAAATTTTTCGACGCTTATCTGTAGGTACAAAAATTGTACTGAAATGGGGACTGCTAACATTTTCTGATACAACGTTGTCTTGAAACCAGATTAAATTTAAAAACCTACGGAAACGTTCAAGAATATATATAAAGTACCCCATATTTAACGCCATATTTGAAATTGCCACCATTTGTGCAGTTAAGTATTGGTAAATCGGTTAAAAAAACCATTTGACAGCTGATAGTTTAGAATAAAAATGGATTGTTACACGATAGATCAACATGTTGTCTATGTTGTACAATACTTCAAAAATAAATGTGCTTAGCATCACCAATTGAATTTTTCGATTACAATGTTATTGCTTTTAGTCTTTTTGAAAAATTGTTCAACAATGAAAACACTAAACTTTAAGCTGTTAAATCATTTTTTTTTTAATAGGGTTGGGACACCCTTAAAAAAGCAAAGGTGTTAACCTATGAGTCAGGTCTAAGAGAGGGACAAAAAATTGTCAACAATACTTAATAACCAAAATAAAAAAAAATTCTATTAAGATTCATTCTATTAAGAGCAACATTTTTATGTGGAGTATAGATAAGAGTTTGTTTTTTCAAAAGCGAGTAGCACAACAAAAACAAAAAAAAAAAAATGGACGCCATCAATATAGTGTTTTGGATAGTCTCAGAATTCTCAAATTATTAGCTGCAATTTAATGTAAGTTACACCCTCTATTGTAAATCCCTCAAATCCATCCAATACATACATACATACATATGCTTTATATTATAATGCCAACTATTATGCTTTTCTTTGGAAATTATAAACTTTGGACCTACACAGTCCGATTTTCTTTGTGTAAGGAGTACAAGAATTAGCAATAAAAGAAAAGAAAAGAAATACAAAAAAATAGTGCTACATTAACGTGCATTTCTTTATTTCATACTATGATGTTCTTGTTTAGAAAAATAAATTATGTGTAATGATAAATAAGATAAATGAAAGAAAAAAATATAATAACAAAATAAATAATAAAAATAACAATAAAAATAAAACCAACATTATATATAGGTAAACACCGCGCAGTCATACATAAATAAGCAAAATCTATAATAAGCTAATATAAAAAAATAAAAAATTCAAAATAAACATAGCAAGAACAAAAAATCTATGTAAATTTGATAATGTATAATTATATACATATGTACATACGCTGCCAGTCACATGAATAGCCCCCCCACCATAAAAGTTAACTTACAAGCGTCATTACTTCAAAGCCAATTATATGAAAGAGGTTTTTTTTTGTGTATTCTTAATTTGAATAAAACTTTTGTACGCTCACTTGAAAAGCATCCATTTCATTTCATTTAATTGTGAAAATATCTGTAACAAAAAGCAAAAATCCTTATCTTTCATATAAATTCATCAAATGCAGTCCACCATATTCTAACAACACATTGTGTTAACATAACATAAGGATTATCACTTCAATTTTGTATTGTTTAAATCAATCTACATAGCTCAAAATCTAAAAGTGGAGTTGCATTCTACGTTAGAAATATAGCTTCATGTTTTGTCTACAGTTTTTGGGAAAAGTACATTTTGAATATTTGAGTTATAAATAAATGAATAGTATGTATGGGTGTTATGCAAGTGAACCAAAAACTTCTATGCTATAGCATAAAACTTATGCACAACTTTTTAAATGAAGTATGTGGAATATAGTTTCCCAGGGTTTTCATAATTAAATAAACTTTAGTTAAAAAACGAACTCAAACGTATAATTGGTTTAGGATTAATGATGCTTGAATGTTAACTTTTTTTTGGGTGGCGCTATTCAAGTGACTGGAAGTGTACATACATGCATACTTAAATACATGCATACTTACAAAGATACATATATACACACATACAAACATATGTACATATACTATTTGCTTATTACAAATACAGAATATATCGGTTAATTGAATCCAACAAAACGATCAAACAAAAAAAAAAATTTCAACAGTCAAACCAATGTTACTATTTTTTTTTGCATTATTTTTTACTGAAGCCGGTAAGAAGTTACATACATATACTTTAAAGTATATGCATTCCACACACTGCGACGTTTTTTAAACTTTTTTTATGTTCATCTCATCTTACCAAAAGTCTGGAATAAAATGTATTCATGCAAGCTTAAAATGATTATAAAATTGTTCAAATTTCAAAATTCTGAGAGCAAATTTTCTCTCTTAACTGGTCTCAATAATATCGGTTTTTCTATTCCGCCCAGTTTAAAGTCTCTACGTCTATTCAATTCAAATGTATGACTTTTTTTCAAGGCTCCCAAAATTTTCTAAAACCCCGTCTAAGTGCTCACCTGTAATAAAAAAAAATTGGTCAAAAAATCTATATTGGGTCCACATATGGGTCCCAGGTCCAAATTCCGGAAATTCCTTGAACGCCAAAAAATGTTTTTTAACCATCTTTCAAATGAGCCCTGTTTCAAGTCTCTACGTCTATTCACTCCAGAGATATGGCTTTTCCGGTTTAAAGGACTCCATTAAGCCCCGGGTAAATATTTTCCATAATATATACCTTCCTCTTCAATCACTCTTGCGTAGGTTGAAAGATTTAAGCATACAAACATAGAAATCGACTTTGTTTTATACTATGTAGTGATTAATGAGGCTCACCATTAATTTAAAAGTTATCTCAAAAAATCACAAATGTCGAAGGGTAACTCAAAATTGTGTCCGACCTCATTATACCCGGTTCGCGTAGTGTGAATAGGTATTATCAGTTTGTCAGAAAATTTGTAACGCATAAAAGGAGGCATCGTATATCCCATAAAGCTCGATGAGACGAATCGGTTTAGCCATATGCGTCTGTCTATCTGTTTGCCGCTATGCAATTTATTCGTTCAGTTTTAACTGAAGCTTTTCACGGCAATGATTTCTTTGCATATCAAAGTGCCACGCCCATTTTTGGGCATAGCTCCCAAACAAACTTACCGTGTTTTTTTTTTTTTTTTTTTTTGTATAAACATCGTAATTATTTATGAATGTATTCACTTTAAACTGGGTAAAAACACTTGTAATGTCTAATGTCAAAATTTATTTTAATAGTAACTATTAATACATTATATAAGGATCGGACTACTTTTACATTTAGCCCCGTAAAAAGTCACCTCACATTTTCTGATACTTTATATAAGCCACTGATGATCAGACATTAACATTAACATTCGTGTAACGGATAGTTAACGTTTTCACTTGTTTTTAAAATTTATTTTACTCATTGATGGGTTTCCATTAAAGAAGAGTCATAGACTTAAAAATGGCTTAAATTAAGAATTCCAGGATTAAAAATACGTATTCTTGATTAAAGTAATTCCGAGATAACTCTACTTTCGACATCATTTTGTCACGGTTTGAGACAAGATGTCTTGATTTATTGTTTGTGTATTCTAGTTGCCTTTTTATTAAAATGTCACAATTCCAAACAAATACTTTAAAAACTTTGTTAAAAAAATATTGCATATACCTAAATATGTATATATATACACTGGGCTGTACCATTCCGACCCATTTCTCAGTGTTCAATATTCGAATGCGATATGTGGTATGTATGAACATAACATATTTCTATCTTTGCTCATAGAAATTGTTTGGTGTATAATTTAACTGAAACGTATTTATGTTATTTAAATTTGATTTTTACAAGATACATATATACATTTTGTTTCTTTTTATTATTTAATATGCCTATGTATGTACACATGTATGTGTGTATGTAAGTACATATATTTCCTCTAATATAGTAGAGCAGCCACACAAACCCTTACATATTTTTGTACGTATGTAAAGCTAAATAAAGGCTTGTAATTAGAGTTTGTTAAGTATATACATAAACATTATTTAAATCGCTTTTATTTGCTTTTCCCCGAAATTGCTGTGAAACATATAACAGAAGAAAAAGAAAAAAAAATCTATTTTCGACTTAACAAAACAAAAATATTTATATATGTATATATATCTGTATATATATATATATACATATACATACGTATTTGTATACAAGAAAATCATTGTAATATTAATCGCTTAAATTCTTGCAACAAAACAAAAAACAAAAACAAAAGAAAAACAAAGCATATAGCGCTATAACTAAGCTAAAGTCTTTCGAAGTTAATCTAATAAATGGAAAACCAGAATTAAACTGCAATAGAAAACCAAAGAAATAATATGCTAAGTACATGTGTGTATATACAATACATAGACACAAGTAATGTACTTGCATGCAAAATTGTATCTTGGAAGTGATTGGTGAAGAAGAATAAAATTATATAAAATGCTTTTTCACACGTTAATACAAAATATTGCATACAAATTACACATCACATAAAACGGAATAAATACATATAAAAAAAAAAAAAAAAAAAACAAAAAATGAAATTCAAAATATTAAAAAAAAAAAAAAAGCATCCAAATAAACTAGTCGCTTGAATATTTTTTAATTTATTTAGTATACAAAACATGCATACATACTATATATTAAATATATATAAATATATATATATATATATATATATATATATATATATATATACATATATATATATATATATATATATACATATATATATATATATATATATATACATATATATATATATATATATATATATATATATATATATATATATATATATATATATATATATATATATATATATATATATATATATATATACATATATATATATATATATATATATATATATATATATATATATATATATATATATATATATATATATATATAAATATATATAAATATATATATATATATATATATATATATATATATATATATATATATATAAATATATATATATATATATATATATATATATATACATATATATATATAAATAAATATATATATAAATAAATAAATAAAACAAAATTTGATATTTACACCTAGAAAAGCAAAGAAAAGAAAAAATATTAATAGAATAAAATGACAATTATGAGTAAATATATAAAAAAATATATATATATATAAAGAAAAACAAAGATAACGTTGATTTCGGTCGAACCGAAGCTTTAATACTCTTCACACGTATATATTTATAAATATATATTAATATATATATATATATATATATATATTTATATATATATATATATAAATATTTATATATGAATATCTCAAATATGGCGGAGAATTAGGCTTATAAGTCATCAATATATGTGTGTGTATATGACAGAACTACTCTTTTAAGGATATGTATCTATGTCATAGTATATATCATACCAATGTGCACGTTTTAAACATTTGATAGTCCTAAAGAGTTCAAAAGTTTGTTTTTTTTTTATTAATATTATTTTATAATAAAATAATTTCATAATAAAAAAAACTTCTTGCCCGAACAATACCCGGGGTGCCCACCATAATAAAATGGGTGTTTTAAAAAATCTACTGAACTCAGAGAGTTTATACAACTTGCAGACTATAAATTCAAACAAACGGACAAACAGACATGGCTAAATTGACTAATCTCGTGAAGCTTATCTTTTTCGAGAATATATAGTGTGCACATTATGGAGCCTGTCACTTCTCCCTTTGTGTTTTAGAAACTTTATACCAAAACTAATATTTAATAAAATCGCACTAAGTGTAAAGAGTACATAAATATAAAAAAAAAAAAAAAAAAAAAAACGTAAAGGCGTTAAAGAGCGTGTAAGAAAAAAACCCCGTCCTGCGAAAATAATAAAAATTTAAAAAGAATAAATATCGTAAAGCAAAATTAATTTAAACAAATTAAAATAAATCAGCTCGCATGTATTTATTTAGAAATTTATGTTACACATTTTTGTAAATCTTTGAATAAGTTGAAAAAAAAAATACATATAAAAGAAATAATAAAGTAACAAACATACATACATACGTATATACATCATATATGTAATCAGTTACATATATAAATATATATGTATTTTGCGTACATTATGTATGTATATGTTATATGTACTCAAGACAATTGTAATTTTAACAATAATTGTACTTTATATGCTATATGTATTACAAAATGGTTCTGCATATGAGAATATAAATACATACAAATTATACATACACATATTAAAGAGGAAAATAAATATAAATTGAAAATATACAATATAAAACAATATAACAAAAACAATTTTCGCAAAATGTAAAATGTTTGATATTAACACAAAAAGATACATCATATATAAAGCTGATGAACATAAAGAAAATGGTAAATGTTCTGAATGTAATCATAATTTAATTTTTAATTTATGTGTGTGTTTTTTTCTAAATATTTTGCATAAATAATAAAAATAAAAAAAAATAAAAAAAAAAATAAAAAAAATTTCTTGAACTTGAACGTTTCAGGCTCGACTACAATATATACTACTACTGTGAACAAAAGGTAAGGTGAATTTTTTTGTAAAATTAATAATCTTTTTTTATTCTTGTAAATCAATTTTATCCCCTTCAAAGTAATCCTCCTAACCCGATAAAAAAACTTATGCCAACGTGTTTTTTCAATTCTCGAAACATGCCAAATAGTCCCTTTCCGGTATAGCCATCGTTCAGGGCCTTCTTCGATTCAGCTTTTATCTCCTCAATCGACTCGAAACGCGTTCCCCCAGAGTGGTCTCTTGAGTTTTGGGAATAGCCAGAAGTCACAGCGGTGCCAAATCAAGCGAATACGGTGGTTGCGGAACGATATTGGTTGGATTTTTGGCAAAAAAATCATGAAGAATCAGTGTAGTTCAAAAAAAAAAAAAAAAAATCAACATTTTTTGTACCAATCAAGACTTGACACGTTGGTGCACAAAACGTCTTGCAAAGTGGTATTTATTGACCATTCGATACGCCAATTTCATCAGCAATGTCTCTCATAGTTAATCGAAGGTGTGCAAGCACTAATTCTTTTTACTTTTTGGATGTGAGCATCGTCCGTTGAGGTCGATGGTCGACCAGGGCGCTCTTCGTCTTCAACACGTTCTCAACCTTTTTTTGAACAATTTATACCAATCATTTATTGTTGATTTTGGTAGAGCTCGGTCCCCATAAGCCTTCTTCAACATTTTTATTCCATTTAGAAATCAAAATTTGATGACACTTCTCTGCTCAATCAAATCAGACATTGTAAAAATCGAGAAATGCACTCTTGGTCGTTTGGTAAACACAAGCGTAAATATATTACTGATAATGATATTGACATGAAATTTGGCCCAGATGTTATTAACAGTCCTGCCAACTCAAGAAAAAAAGAACTTGCCAGAAATGTTAAGCCCGCGAAGTTTAAATTGAAAATTCTTCTTACTTTTTGTTCACAGTAGTACTATACTGAAATTACAAATGTATGTACATGAACCATAAAATTATATAGAGTCTTGATATCATATTTTGATATACGAGTAGATCGAGAGTTTTTGTTTCATTGTTGTCATATAGTTTTTATAAAAAAAGTTGAGATAAGTTGGTACATTGTAAAAGCATGGAGCTCGTACATAATTTTCGTGATTTCTCGATTATACTGACTCTTGGTTAGCATTAAAAGCAGAGTAGTTGTACGTCCGTCTGTCTGTCTGCCGTATGATGTCTTCTTTCGTATAAATGTCAGGGCCATTTTAACACAAAACACAAAAATTGAAAACAATATTAAACTACTCGAAAAGAAGGCAAGATGTAGCCATGTAGGACGTCTATATATACAATATTTAGATTTTCATTTATGTATTGAATAAATAACTAACTGAACCCTACCACCCTACCTAAATGGAAATAAACAATGTTTTTATATTTACAAATATGTATTAATTTATTTATTAATTAATTATTGCAAAGCTCTTGAATAGTCAATATTTTTATACCCGTTACACATAGTGTAAACGGGTATATTCGGTTTGTCATTCGCAAAATTTGAAAGATACTTTAGGTTTTCTTAGTCCTAGTTTGTATGTCAAATTCAGAATGCCACGCCCACTCAGAGGTATAGCCCCCAAACAAATTGGGTGAAAATACTTTTAATGTCATCCAATATGGAAACCAAGGTGCCACGCCCATTTTTAGGTATAGTTCCCATACAACCCGTTTTTAAATTTTTGTATGAAACTAATTATTATTTTTGAGTGTATTGTTTCAAATTGGGTAAAACATATCTAATATCATCCTAAATGCACTCCACCGATATGACACGGATCAGGCTACTATAATATATAGCACTATACTAACGTATCTCTCACTTCCTGATATTTTTAAGAAAATTGTTGTTGTATCTGTATTTTTTGATTAAAATTTGATATTAATATTGTAAATAAACTTGAGTTGTATTCAGTTTGTCTGAAAGTTTGTAATGCATTGAAGGAGACGCCATAGACCCCAAAAAAGTGTACATATTCTTGATTAGCTCGACGAGACAAACAGATCAAGCTATGTCTGTCTGTCTATCTGTCCGTCCGTCTGTCTGTTTCTTCATTCGGAAAAGAAAGTACCACGCGCATAGCCCCCATATAAATCAACCAGTAATTTTCGAATTTTTGTATGAAAATAGTTATTATTTATGATTGTATTCACTTCAAGTTGGATAAATCACTTCTATTGTCATCTTGTACTTCATACGAACTCGTCTTCTATTTTTCTGATATTTTCAAGAAATTATTGATATATATATATTTTTAGCTTGAAATTTGATACTAATATTGTTTGAGTTCCCTACAGGATATCAGGTCTAATATTCCAAAAACCCAGAAACACGTCAACAATTTTTATACCCGCCACACATAGCGTGAAGGGTATTATCAGTTTGTCGGAAAGATTGTAACGAATTAAGGGAGGCATCGGAGACCCTACAAAGTATATATATTATTGATCAGCTCGACGAGACGAATCGATTTAGCCATGTCCGTTTGTCTGTCTGTTGCAACGCGTTTTTTTCGGTAGGTTTTTAAGATATTGACCTAAAATTTCAAACTTAAGCTTTTTAAGCTCCTAGGCAGTTTGTTTCTCAGAACCAAGGTGCCGCACCCATTTTTAGATATAGCGCCCATACAAACTTACAACTTTTTTTTGATTTTTTGTTTGAAAATAGTTATTATTTATGAATGCATTTACTGCAAATTGATTAAAAACACTTCTAATGGTATCCAATATCAAAGAAAGGTGCCACGTGGCTCGATGTTACCCTGCGGTACACCTCCTCACTGGGAATTCTATCCCTCCAATAAATTCGGGAGAATGCTCCTCAAGCAGCGGTTAACAAACACCTGAAGTTTGTAGGTGATGGTTGTGGTTACCTTTCAAGTGCAACATCCGTAGAGTAGCACAGAAATCACGATAGATTTGAACAGTCTGATCTTAAGAGTTGTACTCAAATCGTTGTTTCGCCAGATGGGAGACATCATACCGAAAACAGCTCTGGCTTTGCTGATCCGGCTGCAGACATCCAGCTTAGTTCCGCCTTCTTCTGCAAGAATGTCTGCCTAGGTATGTGTAGTTCTCAACCATCTCGATTTGTCGTTCATCGATTACAACTCTACTCGCTTGTGTTTTCCGCGTGTCAATTTTTAGCCCAGCGAAGGAAGATGCCCCCTCAAGCGCTGTGGCTATTCGGGATAAATGCATCATGGTATGCGCGAGAAGGCAAATGTCGTCAGCGTAGTCGAGGTGTTGGAGTTTGTCAGTCATAGACCATCGTATTCCAGTGTTCGGGAGTGGTTGCAGCGCCGACAGCAAAACATCCCCTATTACTGTTAGAAACAGAATGGGTGAGAGGATGCAGCCTTGGCGTACCCCGCTTTGGATGTCGAAGGGATCAGAAAGACTTCCTCGATGTAAGACATGATATTGCGCGCCATTGTACGTTGCTTTGATTATAGCGATAATCTTTTCGGGCACATTCCTTCGGCGTAAGGCAGCCCATATACAATTCCGGTGAACACTGTCGAAAGCCTTCTCGAAATCGACGAATAGCAGGTGCAGATCCGACCTAATCTCTGCACACTGCTCGATGATTATCCTCACAGTATTTATATGGTCGATGAGGAAGGCCGGAAACCGGATTGTTCGTCTCCGGTTGTCGAGTACAAGTGCTCTTTTATTCTCTCCAGAATGATTTTCGCTACAATCTTTGAAATCGCAAGTAACACACAAATGCCTCTTCAGTTGTCGCATTCCTTTGGGTCCCCTTTCTTCGGTATTTTGACAAGTATTCCTGTCGTCCACTCAGTGGGAAAGGCTCCGTTATCCCATGTTGTCCGAATAAGTGGATGCAGGAGATCAGCGGCAAGGTCGGGGTAAGCCTTATACAGTTCTGCTGTAATACCGTCAATACCAGCTGCCTTTATAGATATATTCACTCCAAACTGGGTAGAATCACTTCTACTGTTATCCTATCACTATAGACCCCATACAAACTCACCTTTCATTTTTTTATTTTTTAAAGAAAATGATTAAAGTTTCGTGTAGCCCTATATTTGGGCTTCGGTGCTACCGAAGTTAACATTTTTGCTTGTTTTTAAACATTTCGTTTCTTGATATAAGATTTAAGAAAAAAGTCTATTTTTCCTTCCAAGTACCACAGATTTTGGCTCCAATATCGGCTAATCCTGCGTTGTGAACGTTACATTCGTACGGAGAACATTTCAATCCTATTGACGCTGTTTATGAGATATTACTAAGCTATATGCATTAAATGTAGGGTTTAAATAGTACTAAATATTAAAATGTTTGAAAAAAATTTGACATTTTTGTGCAACAATCTAATCAGGTACAAGGCCTCGTTTCGCTGCGGGGGAAACATGACTCCTTTTCGAGGTCGATGTTCATTTTGGTAAATATCAGTAAATTATGCCACATACAAAAAAAAAAAAAAAAAACAAGACAAACGTTAACTTTGGTGGAACTGAAGCTGAAAAACCCGTTACACAACACTTTCAATAGTTTATGTGTACCCAAAAATGGGCGTGGCACCTAATTTGGAGTGAATATATTTAAAAATAATACCTAGTTTAAAATTTCATGTCAATATCTTAAAAACATTCTGAGAAAAACACATCGCAACAGACGGACATACATACAGACGCACATGGCTAAATCAATTCGTCTCATCGAGCTGACCAACAATATATGAACTTAATATATGAACTTGGAGTTAAACTTTTTATAGGGCTTTACGTAATAATGGCCCGATCACTATCATATTAGTGGTGTGTACATTGTATAGTATTAGGTGTGTTTTTATCCAATTTAAAGTGAATACATTAACAAATACTATCTATTGTCATAAAAATATGAAAATAGCCGGTAGGTTTGTATGGGTGCTATACCTAAAAATGGGCGTGGCACCTTGGTTTCGACATTGTATGGCATGAAAACTGTTTTTACCTAATATGGAGTGAATATATGCATAAAAATACCTATTTTCATACAAAACTTGGAAATGGGCGGTAAATTTGTTCGGGGTGTGGTGTGCCCTAAAAATCGATTTGTTTATTGAAAATGTTTGTTTATTGAAGATTTTTCAAGAGATATCCATTAGGTTCCATATAAATTGACCACAAATGGACCCTTTTGAACAGCCTCGAACAACATCCTTAAAGACTGTCTCATTCACTGCAACCACACATACACTTCTACCTGAGGAATAACTCTTCCAAAGATCTTCTGTAACCTTCTCAATACGCTATCCCACCTTAAGTAGTCAAAAGCAACCTTAAAGTCGACAAATATGCCTACCACATACTTACAATTCTTAGCCTCTTCTTGAATTCCTCAAAATTCAAAACTCCCTTCAAATTGTGCCAATGCAAATCTGCCATGAATTCTTCAGCCGTAGCCGCGGTGTGCACGTTCTGTATAACCACATGGGAGTCTAACACTCGTTATCTTTCACTTCCAAACCACACTCCTTGTTTGCTTAGTTTTCGCCACTATTTTCGACCTTATCCGCTACCGAAGGGGTGCTTATGACCGGGCCTCATCACAGAGCGGTTTAGTGAAGTACCGATCTTCAAGCGAGCTTCGAAGAGCCACCTAAGTCGCTCATTTTCTGCTATTAGCTACATAAAGCACTCCAGTGTCGTCATTCAAAAACATGTCCGAGATTTCGTTCTTGATGGCCTTCATGCGGTCTATCACGGACAATCTGGCAGGAACCCCAGACAATGGCCCCTTAGCGGGCCCTTCTTGCTAGGCGCCGCCCTAGTGGGAGCCTTTTCCCCAATTTATCTACAATTTTCGATTTTCATCGTCAATGTGCAGACGGAAGGCATCGTCGTACAGCAATCGGTTTGTGTACACACATTCTGGATATGTGAACACAGCTTTTGAGCCCTATTAGCGTCCCAAATTCGAAAAAAGTTTTTAACGACCCGTTCTTATCAGCAGGCTTGCCCTTGAAGACGCAGTTTCAGCAATGCAGCTGGTTGCTGCACCCACGGCTTACTCTCACTTCGTACCCTCTTCTTGAATTCCTCAAAATTCAAAACTCCTTTAAAAATGTGCAATGCAAATCTGCCTTAAATTCTTCAGCCGTAATCTCGATGTCGATGTTCTGTACAACCACTACTTAAACTAAATGTTAGCCACTATCTATCGTATCGTTTATTCCGCTACTGAAGGGGTGCGGATAATCGCGTCCCCATTGCGGAGCAGTTTGAGCGCTAACGCCTAGTGCAGGACCGATCACTATCACAACTTTAGCAGTCACGTCCTTAATTGTTGTGCAACTAGACTTGCTGCGCACAATCAGGGACCATCTCAACTGGCTTCGGTTGCTCCAATTGTGTCGGTTGGACCGACGCCTTCCTCATTGTAGCGTTTGCTAAGAGGTAGGCAGGCATTGTGACGTACAAAGCGGACTACGTAAAAACACCGTTAATCGATTCGAGTGAAGCTACGAAGAAGAAAAATGTAATAAACTACAAACCGTTATCACCACGAAAGCTCTAACTCGAATCAGTAGGTAGGGACAGTACGCATCTCGTTAGTCCATTCATGCGCGTCACCAAGATGACGAGGCATTTGGCAATTTTTTATTTTTTTGCGGACGTTAATTCCACGACCACCTGCCTAGAGACGCCCTGCCTAAGAGACGTCCGGGCGCTGAAATTTCGATGAGCCCGAACACCTCCATTCAGAGTCCTAGTCGATAGGAGGGCAAGCTCGTTCCTTCTTAGCACACTTCATTCACACTTCTCCAGTTCACTTCATATGCCTCTCCAGTTCAGAGTAGCGGAGGTTACCCGAACCTCAGATCCTAGACCAAGCCCTTCAACTGGGTCGACCTGTATTTCCTTCTCTTCTCACAATATGCTTCTTCGAGAGGGAAACTGTCCGAAATGACTTGAACATCAATTATTATTGCTTCGTTACCTTTGGTTGCGATCAAATCGGGTTTTTTCAGACCACTTGATTTCTGAATTCTTGGCTCCAGGTAAGTACAATAACTTTTATTGGACAGAGACTGATATACTTAACAATGCTATCGTGTCTATCGACAAGTTCGCGAAAGTTCCTAAAGCAACGTTGAAGAATATAGTTATTCGTCTTAATTGCATTGCAGCCTGCCTCGAGCCTGAGTACGTTTACTATTGTTTATAACGCCTAACACTATTCCTACTTCGGGCTGTCTATGATCGGTGCGATCATAAGCAAGGTGGAAGGGACGAGCATCTATTTAGGAAAATGATCAAGCTAAGGTTAGATTTTCGTTTTATGTGTGAGAGTATGTTCTTTCGAAGGTCTGTTCGTATGTGTTCCGAACTAATCCGGCTTACCGTCCGTTCAACTAATCGTTCATTGCTCGATTAATGTTAGCTTCATGATTGGTGGGATCGGTCAGAAACCCAATGTTTCCCCTGAGTGGAATATCGGTTGCTTCACAAATTGTCACACATAAAGTAATGCAGTTTGACAAAATTTAACTCTTCAATTATCAAAAGATGTTGTCAACCTGATTCCTCTATTCGAACTGCAATATTTTTTTTTAGAAAACGCTTGGAGAAAGATAAAGCTTTAACTTTGGTAGAACCGCAGCTTAAATACCCGTCACAAGAAACTTTAAGTAGCTTAAATATGATAAGAACCTTCACCAGATCTTTTCAGTTTTTCTACCCTATATATATTCTTGATCAGCTCGACGAGACGAATCGATCTAGCCATGTCCGTCTGTCGGTCTGTCTGTCTGTTTATTTCTACGCATCTTCTTTGTTGAAGATATAAAGATATTAAGCTGAAATTTGGAACTTAAGCTTTTTCTCGGCAACGACTATGTTAAGTTCGAGAATGAGAGTGCCACGCCCATTTTGAGGTATAGCCACCATACAAATTTACCGTTTTTTTTCGATTTTTTGTATAAAAATACTAATTATTTATGAATGTATTCGCTCCCAATTGGGTAAAAACATTTCTTTTGACATCCTGTGTAAAAAACAAGATGCCACGCCCTCTTTTAGGCACAGCCCCCATCTAAACTTTCCGCCCATTTTCAAATTTCTGTATGTCATCCAATATCAAAACCAAGATTCCACGCCCATTTTTATGTGTAGTCCCCATACAAACTTTCCGCCCATTTTTGAGTTTTTGTATGAAAAATTTTATTATTTATTCATGTATTTGCTCCAAATTGGGTGAAAACTCTTCCTATGTCTTCCAATGTCATGGTGCCATTTTTAGGTGTGGCTTCAGTTCAAACTTACCGCCCATTTTCAGATATTTTCGAGAAAATTGTTGCTATACATATCTGTATTTTTAGCTTAAAATTTGAAACCAATATTGTGTGTAAACTTGGGCGACCACTGATGATTATACATAAAGGAGGAGTTGATGGTACATCATTTTCCATAACAGACTCGTTGGTTCATATCGGTTCTCTGGCAACTGAAGGCATGAACTCTGCTGGTACAAACGGCTTGGAGATCTGAGCCTGCAATTCCTCAATTCGTTTATCCTTCAGTTCAAGAATATTCGTCATATGCTCAAGCTTTAGTTTGTAACCATCAATGAAGACAGCCTTTGATTCATTGTCGCGCAAGACGCCTTCATACAACAAGTATGTAACCATTTTTTGTGGTATTTTTCTAACCGAGTCGTCCACTTATCTATTGACGAACTCGTGTACCAAAACTTCAATCCTTTGTCAGCATAAAACCCAACTTGTTCAACACTTTTGCGTTGCATGTGTCCCAGATCACAAATTTTATCTTCAGACCTTTTTTGTTTCGGATAATTATTTAATTCGATTAAATTTGGATAATGCTGTTTTAGGACTGTAGCCATTGGATAATCATCTGAATATTCCAGGCGCATTTTAGTTAAACTAATATTATGTCGATTAAGTCATTTTTCCACCTCTTCTCGCTGAGCAGAAGTTAAGTCTTTCACTTGTAAAAGCATCTTAAATTTTTAAACTATCAGCCAGGCTCCCATTTTCGAAATTAGTGATTTACTTTTAAAATAAATAAACTTAAAATAAATAATCTTATAATTCTCAAACACTTTTAAGCAGAACAATACACAATATTTAAAATGTTTAAGAATTATAAGATTATTTATTTTAAGTTTATTTATTTGAAAAGTTAATCAGAAATTTCAAAAAATGGGAGCCTGTCTGTTTTTCAAATGTTTATTAAAATAGTTAAGAATCGTTTTTTATTGTGTGAAAATTAATTTACTTATGAACACTTGTCAAATACTAAGCCAGAAATTCTGGTCACAGGGTACTAATATTATATATAAAAATGTATGCAGAAATTCGGAGTGCTATTTTCATTTTGTCAGAAATATGGTAACGCATTAAAGAAGACATCGTACACCCTGTAAAGTATATATATATTATTTATGATTAGCACGACTAGACGAGTCGATCTAGCCATATCCTATGCATGCTCTACTAATATTATAAGTGTCAGCCCATTATAACATACAGCCCCAATACAAATTCAGCATACATTTTCTAAGAAAATGATTATTCCAAGAAAATGTTTATTATTCTGTCCTTCGGTTAACATTTGATCACATTATTGTGATTTTACCAAAGCCACTAATGATCGAACATAAACTAAACCCAGTTGTGGCGGGTATTTGAGCTTAGGTAACACCGAAGTTAACGTTTTTCCTAGTCATTGTTGATATTTGTTGAATAACAGTTTTACCATTTTGTTTTCTATTCTAGTAAAGTATTGGAGTCAAATTTTACGTATGTTTTGGAGTCCATTAAAATGTATTGTAAGGATTTATTCACTAAGCGGGCATACAAACTCAAATGTATCATCGAAACGGTATCATCGAACGATCTCGATTTCTGCTTGCAGACCTGCGTCAGAAAACTGATAGGTATTCAAGTTGTTGGTGCTTAGGGGTGGCAGAAGCACCATTTTCCCTATTATTGTCTAATTGCAAAGTTACAAAAATACAAAAAAAAAAAAAAAATGAAATTTAAGCAACTTGTCTGTCGAATTGATTCAATGGAAAAATGCGGGACCGGTATGACTTTCGTTTGCCGATTGTCCCATTAAACGGGACTCTTTCTCAATCCCTCCGAAATCCCTGCTAAAATAAAAGAGACACGAACATATTTAGGCATAGCTGTCATACAAATGTACCACCCTTTTTTGAGTTTTTCTATACAAATAGTTGTAATTGAGAAATGTATTCACTGTAAATTGAATAAAAACACTTCTAATGTGAACACATGTATGGAGCTATACTCTAGTGAATACACTATTTATAAAGGTATTTGTTTCAAATATGGTGAAAACTTTTGCTATGGTGGTCCATGTATACAGGATAGATTTGATAAGAATCAGTTAACTAAAGCATATACATTGAATAAAGATTGGGCCACTATATCATATAGTCCCTATAGAATGTCACCTCAAATATCCGAGTTTTTATCACTAAAATTTCGTGTGGCGGATATCAAAACTTCTGTTCTACCGAAGTTAACGATTTTCCTTGTTTTTCATGATGTTGATGTTAAGAGCCAAAATTTAAGAATAAATTTATTCCTTTTCAAAAAGATTTAATTTATTGCTTATACAAACATTTGTTTGGTATGGTAACACAGCAAACACATGATTTCTACAAATGGTTTTTTTATTACTTGCATCAAACATTGCGAACACATGATCTATGCCGGAAAGTAGGCAACGGTTTGTTGGGAAATGGTATTTCTGAATACTTTTATTCTGTGTTTTTTGCATTTTTCGGCATTGTTCGGTGTTTAGGGGTGAAGGGGAAGGTGAAGGAAGAATGTAACGGAGCGCTGGCGTTCAGATGAAATGATAGAAGAAGAACATTATAAGAAAATTGTTATTGTTTTTAAAAATTAAACATTTGCTTGTAGTTAATGTTGGCGAGCACGGCGTGACTTCGTTAACTTTTATCGAATTAGTCAAATAACAAAGAAATCAATATAAATATCACAATAACAATTTAAACTGGAATAAAAAATGTTGCGGTTTTAGTCAGAATCGAATCTTATAGGGCTGTTCAATAAGTAATAACGTATCTGATTATCGAATTTTGACGCTTTATTTAACATACTTAGAATTATCCGATTTAAGTCAAATATACACCGTTTTGTTCGCAAACTTGTTGCCATTTAGAAGGCAAATTCTTTATGCCCCCGCTTTAAAACCCTTCCTTCCCTTTTTGCAAAAAACTCTGAATTATCGCAAAAAAATCTTTTGGATCGCATAAACGCTTGTGATACGGATAATTCTAAGTATGTTAAATAAAAGCATCAAAATTCGATCACAGATACGATATTACTCATTGAACAACCCTATACTTTCGTAAAGATTCGATGCTAACAAAAAATGAGTTATACTATATTCAACTAAAAACAAGAAAAAAGGCTGAAGTCGAGTATGCTGGACTGTAAGATACCGTGTACCCAATCATTATGTACCTTAAGTTAAGTCGTATCTAATTACCATACCTCATTGCGTTGGATTTTCATACAAAAACTTAAACAATGGGGTAAATTTCAATGGGGGCTATACTTAAAATTTTGTTGGTCCTACCCATATTGGGATATTTTATTGGGTCTATCATAGGCATAATTTATACTAAATTTTTACTTCCTAGAATAAGAAACAATGACGTTTTTAATGCAAAAACCCAAAATTTTTGGGTAGATTTGTATGGGGGTTACTCCTTAAAATGGGTCTAGAGAAAAATCGTTTGCAAGTGCACACTTGACGGCTCAAGAGAGTCTAAGTTTCAAATATGGTGGTCCTATCACTTATAGTCTCCGAGATAATCTAATTCATATGGCAAACATCAGGAAAGACGGACAGAAAGCGGACGGACGGACAGACAGATATAGTTAATTCGATTCCCTTTCCAATGCTGATCAAGAATATGTATACTTTATAGAATCTATCTAGCCTCCTTCTGGCTGTTACATACATTCGCACAAACTTCATATACCCTTTTACCCTTTGGGTACAGGGTATAAAAATTTTGATTTTTATGTAGGTACTAGACATCTGCATGAATGCATTCAGAAGGGCAAATGAATGATTCATTCTAAAAGTTGTACATATTTTTACTGCACAGATAAAATACAGTGCAAGTGAATGGTACTAATATTGCCTGTATTGACAGATAGTGTTATGATGTTGACCAGCATATGATGAGTGCAATAAATTTGGGTGCAGTTGATTCACTGTACAATGTTTTGGTGTGCAGTTTACTTACTGTACAGAGATAAATTTTTAAATATTTATTAGACGACATGAGCGAAACTTCATGACTGGACTGATTTAAAAAATTGTTTCACCGTTGGCAAGCTACACTATTCCCGAGTGACATAGGCTATGTTTCATATTACACATAATGAAATGGACCAAGAATTTAGCGTTTTATTAAAACGGGATACCAGGCGAACATAAAATGAAAATCAACACAAAATTCAATTTAAAATACAGATTGTGAAATTATCAAGGTAGGCAACTACTCAACTCATCTGAACAGTTGTATAATAACACACACAAACTGTTCTCATAATTACGCTTGGTGTACACCGTGTCAAAAGAGGACAAATATAGCATTCACTTAAAAAAGTGCAACATCTTACTGTACTCATTCTTTGTGAGAATAGTAAAAATGTTGTGCTATCTTCATCTGGCTTAAGAAATATACTGCACAGATAACAATGAGTGCAGTAGTTTTGAGAACACTACACTACTGTACAGATCTGCTGAGCTAGAAATGAGTACATTCATGCAGGCCTCTAGTAGGTACCTTATATAAATCAATAAACAAAATTTTATTTTACTTATTACTCTAAAGCTTTCACACTTTCAGTCACACATTTAAACAATCTTATGCTTCATATTTTTGTAATAAAAATAATTTATTTTTTTTTTTTTCTTCCAAAAAAATGGCATTGAAAATTAACAATTTTCAAAAAACAACAAAAAATGTCATATTTTTCGTGTTTCAACGCTATACCAAAAGTATTCAATTGATATCCACGAGTAGTATATTTTCGTTTATAAGAAGAAATAACCTTTCAAATTATGTACAAGTCAGCTATTTGGAACTATACAGAACCTTCGACAAAGTCGAAATTTGTAAACTAGTACAATATTATTTTCGGATTTGTTTAACGAAACATTCGTTTTATTCGTAATTTTGCGAAATTTAAGAAACTTCATACTATAGACTAGCCTTTCTCGGTTGTTCAAATATTTTTGTGACACCAACCAGCTGTTCCCACCGTCCATCTTTCCAATCGATGATATTTTTTCTGCTCCTGAATATCCAGTTTCTGTATATTTTTATACCCGCCACACATATTGATCAGCTCGACGAGACGAATCGATTTAGCCATGTCCGCCTGTCTGTCTGTTGTCCATCTGTTGCAATGCGTTTTTCTAGGAAAGTTATAAAGATATTGACCTGAAATTTTAAACTTAAGGTTTTTGTGCTCCTAAGCAGTTTGTATGTCAGAACCAAGGTGCCACGACTATTTTTAGATATAGCCCCCATACAAACTCAACATTTTTTTCGATTTTTTGTATAAAAATAGTTATTATTTATGAATGCATTTACTAAAATGAAAAAACTTCTAATTTCATCCAATATCGGAATAAAGGTGCCACTCCTATTTTTAGATATAGCCCCCATACAAAATTATCACTTTTTTTCGACTTTTTGTATGAAAATGGTTATTATTTATGAATGTATTTACTAAAAATTGAGTAAAAAGACTTCTAATTGCATTGAAAATCAAAAGAAAGGTGCCACGCCCATTTTTCGATATGGCCCCCACATAAACCTACCGCCCATTTTTCACATTTTGTATGAAAATAGTTCCTATTTATGGATATTTTCACTCCAGTCTGTGTAAAATCACTTCTACTGTAGTCCTATGAATGTGCTACCTTCCATTTTTATACCCTGTACCCAATGGGTAAAAGGGTATATTAAGTTTGTGCACATGTTTGTAACAGGCAGAAGGAGGCTAGATAGACCCTTTAAAGTATATATATTCTTGATCAGCATGGGAAGGGGAGTCGAACTAGCTATGTCTGTCTGTCCGTCTGTCCGTTTGTCCTGCTGTCTGCCGTATGAGAGAGATTATCTCGGAGACTATAAGAAATAGGGCCACCATATTTGAAACTTACACTCTCCTGAGCCGTCAAGTGTGCACTTGCAAACGATTTTTCTTTAGACCCATTTTAAGGAGTACCCCCATACAAATCTACCTAAATTTTTTTTTTCACAAAAACGACATTGTATCTTTTTCTAGGAACTCTTTAGTAAAAAGTATGTCTATGATAGTCCCAATGAAATATTCCAATATGGGTAGGACCAAAAACATTTCAGGTATAGCCTCCATTCAAATATACCCCATTTTTTAAGTTTTTGTATGAAAGTCCAATACAATAAGGAATGAAAGATTATAGCTCGGAAACTATTTAAGATATCGAAGAAATTTAAACGCCATTTTTTTAATCATATTTTAGAGACTAAAAATTGATATTGCACATATTACTTTTTTTAAAGAAAATAATGAAATAGAAACAAAAAAGTATGATAGTTGAATAATTTAATGTCACAGCTTATTTCGTGCATTTTACTTTGATTTGATTTATTGGTTTGAGATTCCTAGTGTTACAAGTTATGAACTTATAAGTTAATACACTAGTTACGACATAACAAAAAAAAAACAAGAAAAAATGTTAACTTCGGTTGGACCGAAGTTTACACTATGTTCCTGTTACACATCATTTGACGTTGATAGACCTTCGTGTGGAGCATTTGTATTAAATTTTATTTGAAAATACTAAACAAATTAAATATACTCTTAAAAATTTAGGAATTCGCGGTCTGATTTGGACCAATTTTAAACTGACGATTTGGCATGGTATAAGAAACATTTTAACCATATTTGAAGCCATTCGCTTTATAAATACATTTTTTTCATACAAGATCTTGAAAAAATGTTGTACTTTTGTATGGGAGCTATACCTAAAAGTGGGCGTGGCACATTGATTTTAACATAGAAAGTACACAGGACCTAGTAAAGCTTAAGTTTAAAATTTCAGCCCAATATCTTTAAAACTGAGCGAATAAATCGCGCAGCAACCCACAGACAGACGGACAGACGGACGGACGGATAGACGGACAGACAGACGGACATGGCTAAATCGATTCGTCTCGTCGAGGTGATCAAGAATATATATACTTTATAGGGTCTACGATGCCTCTTTTAATGCGTTACAAACTTTCCGACAAACTGAATATACCTGTTTACACTAGTGTAACAGGTATAAAAATATAATAAGAAAAACAAGGAAAAGCGTTAACTTTGGTGGAACCGAAGCTCAAATACCTGCCACATCTGGGTTTAGTTTATTTTTTGATCATCAGTGGCGTTGGTAAAATTTGGAGAAGGGATGGCTTGGAGTCGAAGGTCCGATATACACAGTTTAGACACAATAAAAAGTCAAATGTTAACTTAACGACAGAATCATAAAAGAAACAAGAAAAACGTTAACTTCGGTAGAATCAAAGCTTAAATACCCGTCACACGAATCTTTAAAGAGTTTATGAGTTATCATCAGGGGTCACCAAAAGTTTACACACAATATTAATTTCAAATTTTGAGCTAAAAATACAGATATGTATAACAACATATTTCTCGAAAATATCTGGAAATAGGTGGTAAGTTTTCATGGAAGAAACACCTAAAAATGGGCGTGGCACCATGACATTGGAAGAATATAACCATTTTCATACAAAAAGTCGAAAATGGACGGAAAGTTTGTATGGGGGGCTATACCAAGAAATGGGCGTGGCACATCTGATTTGACATTGGATGACATTAGAAGTGTTTTAAGCCAAATTGGAGTGAATATATGCATAAATAATAACTATTTTCATACAAAAAATCTGAAAAAACGGACAGTTTATATGGGGGCTATGCCTAAAAGAGGGCGTGGCATCTTGGTTTTAGCACTGGATGACAAAAGAAATGTTTTTACCCAATTGGGAGCGAATACATTCATAAATAATTAGTATTTTTATACAAAAAATCGAAAAAGGGTAAGTTTGTATGGGGGCTATACCTAAAAATGGGCGTGGCACTCTCATTCTCGAATTTAACATAGTCGTTGCCGAGAAAAGCTTAAGTTCCAAATTTCAGCTTAATATCTTTATATCTTCAACGAAAAAAGATGCTTAGAAATATACAGACGGACAGACAGACGGACATGGCTAGATCGTTTCGTTTCGTCGAGCTGATCAAGAATATATTTACTTTATGGGGTCTACGACGTCTCCATCAATGCGCTACAAACTTTCAGACAAACTAAATATACCTGTTTACACTATGTGTAACAGGTATAAAAAGTAGAAAATGAATGCTGACGTTGTATTGGGGCTATATGATATAGTGGGCCGATCCTTATAATATCAGAAGAGGAAATGTAGATTGACATAAGAAGGGGTTTTTTTAACCTAATGTGGAGTGAATATATTCTTAAATAATTACTGTTTTCACATAAAAATAAAAAATGGGCGGAAAGTTCGTATGGGACCTATAAATAATAAATAATAGCTATTTTCATAGAAAAAATCGAAAAAACGGTAAGTTTGTATGGGGGCTATACTTTAAAATGGGCGTGGTAAATTGATTCTAACACTTGGACTGCTTAGGACTGAGAAAAGCTTAAGTTTCGAGTTTCTGGTCAATATCTTTAAAACTAATCGAATTAATCGCATAAATACCGACAGACGGACAGACGGACATGGCTAGATGGACTCGTCTCGTCGAGCTGATCAAGAATGTATATACTTTATGGGGTCTGCGACGTCTCCTTTAATGCGTTACAAACTTTCAGACAAATCGTAAGTAATAATAATACAAATATAAATAGTTCAAATATATGAAGTAATTAAAATTAATTTAATTAAGTTAAGACTAAAATTAATATTATATTTACATAGTAAAAAAGGATAAAAAGTAGATAGGTTGCTCTGACTCGATGGAGGTTTTTGAATGGTCACCATGTTGACCGAATGTGCCTCGGCTCACAGCCAGAAAATGGAAAGAACAATCATACCTTACAAAGGGACACAAAAAATAGACAACATAAAGTTTTACATTAAGTTTATTACTAATAGCTAGAAGTGTTTGTTAAATCTAACATTAGGATTTTAAGGTTGAAGATAAAAATTTAGTTTAGTTGCGTGAAACTACAAATTGCTTTGAGATGTTGTGGTAGGTATATAAAGAATTGTTTTTCAAAGCTTGTTAGTTGATATCTCGGAGTGACAATTTTCAGTGCTCTTCTGGAATGAGCAAACTTTAAATAATGGTACAAATAGGAGGGCTCTTTGGTATGTGTAATCTTATGTATATAAATTAGACTACTTTGATCCATCCAAGATTTTATTAAGATCCCATACATTTTGCGCTTCAGCTTAGGTTATTGCTACTCTTCGACCTATTGCATAAATATATAGGGTTGTCAAATATCTCCCTTCTACTTTTTTCCTTTTTATTCAATGCTTTATAAAAAGTGTTACAGTGATCGGATTTAGTTCAAATATGCGCCGTTTTGTTAGATAATCTGTTTCCATCTAGACGGCAAAATTCCCAACGTCTATAACTTTTGAACGCAGTATCCAAACCGAAAATAAGACAAAATGACGGTATGGAGATATTTGACAACCTTATATATTGGTATATTATTTAAGGCTACTTTTAATATAAACAGTATGTTCAATACATAACGGGACTTTTTATTTATTTCATGAAACACGTAACGCCATCTATTGAACGTGGATAACATTAGAAAGGTACAGGTCTCAACTTTCAAACGCAGCCAACTTCATGTATGTAAATTGGTTCGCAAGTTAAAAAGTAACTCGCTTTTTATTGACAGTATGTTTTGTGCTGTGTCACGGCTGCTTGAATAGCTGGAATATCGTCGTAAAACGCTCCTTTCATGGCAGTTTTCAGTTTAGGGAACAGAAAATAGTCACATGGTGATATATATATATATAATTGGCACTACAGCCGATTGTCGGCCTTGGCATCACATAAGATTCGGCACCAGCGGTTGTAATCCAGTGCCTCATTATACCATATTGGGATACCGACCATGCGGATGTCATTTAGGACCTGGTCCTCCCAACGCAGCGGCGGACGTCCCCTCTGCCGCGCCCCTCCGATTTGATTCACGTTTTGCTTCCAAACTTTTCTTGCTGGAGCTTTTGTGTCCATCCGACATAGGTGACCAGCCCAGGACAGCCTTTTGTATTGGATGTTCCTGACTATGTCGATATCAGCATAAAGCTCGTACAGCTTTTATCTCTCACCATACATCAGGACCGGCATTATCAGCGTCTTGTAGAGTTTAATCTCGCAATTTTTGATTTTAACTTTTTCGAACGATGTTGTGTTTAATTTCTTTTTAAAAATCACTACACATTTTGATTTGGAGTGAATAAGACACAAACCATTTCTCTTAGCCCATTCATTAACTGCATCAAGTTCGCTATTACATGCATGAATACACTCATTAATACAACTTAAAGGACGACACACATACAATTGAACATCATCGGCATACAAATGCACTTCACTTTTACTAACCACACTAGGCAGGTCATTTACATGAAAACTGAATAAAATATGTCCAAGTACCGATCCCTAAGGAACACCACATTTAGTTGGTAAATGTCGTCTTGGTTAGATTGTCGTCTTCCACTGAGATACAAACATATTAAATTTGTTGCTGTGGTCGAAAAACTATATTTAATTTAGTTAAGGGTATTTCATGGTTTACCGCATCGAATGCTTTGCTGTGGTTAAGAAGTGTAAGAAAAATTACATTATTATTATCCATATTTTTCCGAATGTTTGCTACAAAGCAAAGAGTGTTTTTCTAAGATCAAATTACATAGTTTGATTTGTTATTAACTGTTCAAAGACTTTAGACAAGTACGACAGAATTGAAATTGGCTGATAATCGTTGTTAGCTTTAGGTATAGGCCCAATTTTAGCTTTTTTTCCTGTTGTCAGGAAACTTTGAAATTTGTTAGTGCAGTATTAAATCTTTAGTAAAAAGGAAAAACTTAAGTCTGATTTTACCGTTTTTCAGGAGAGCACTTTCTAAGTTTAAAATAATTTGAAATTGTATGCAAAAGTGAGATTAACCAAAAATTAATTTGTCTATAACTTCCTAAAAATCGTCAAAAATAATTCAAATTTTGCATGGAGGTACTTTTCGTTATGGAGATCAGCGTAGTATACTTATCTCAATTTTTGCTTACGTCGATTTAAGCACTTTTTCCTTTTCACCACAGAAATATATATGTGATAAATTTGAGTATTTTAGATTCAAGAATATTCAAGAATTTTGGATCAATATTGTCAAGACCCATTGAGTAAGATTTACATTTCGAAATTGATGCTATTGCATCACATTCATTAACACATATAAAACTAAACTTTGTATCACATATGTTGATAGATATAGTGTTAAGGTTATGAGGTAGTTGTATAGACGTGCTCACTTAATTAGGCCAGTAGTTTTCAATCTTATAGTTTTAGGAAAAATTTGGTATCCTTTTTTCCCCTGATTTTTACCTTATTATTTCTTGCAACTCTGTTTTGCCCGAAGCTGACATGAGTAAAAAATCATAAGAAAATAATGGGTTTCACCGCAAAAATGTTAAAACTTCAAAAACCTCATTTTTGGTGTGCTCACAATAATAACAAAAAATGTTTTCGTAAGTTTTTGTGGCTCAATTTATGAAACCGTTTGAATGCAATAAAAGGAAGTCGTTTCAACATAAAAATTTAAAAATGGGCAAAGGAAAAAGTTCAAATTCTACGGAAAGGCAAATAATTTGGATCTGTTTCCAAAAAACTCAGAACGCTACAAAAGTCGCAGAAATTTTAAGCTTTTCTCGCAATAAAGTCAGAAATGCAATTGCACACTACAAAAAACATGGAACTTTTGAGAGCATTCCGCGGCAAAAACCAAGAAAAACCACTTCAGCTGAAGACAGACGAATTTTGAACCTGAGCAAAGCAGATCCGTTCCTGACTTCCTCGCAAATCAGAGTTTTAATGGAAACCAATTATGGTGTGAAAGTGTCTTCACAGACCATAAGACGCCGTCTACAAGAAAAAAAATTTAAATGGACGTATTGCCCGAAAGAAACCGTTGGTGTCTGTAAAAAACATTTACAAAACGTCTTCTGTTTGCAAAGGAACACTTTTCCAAAGACCCAAAATTTTGGAACATGATCGTTTGGAGTGATGAATCGAAGTTCAATTTGTTTGGAAGCGATGGAAAACCCTATGTACGTCGCCCACCCGGAAAGAACTGGATCCAAAGTATGCAGAAAAGACTGTTAAGTACGGTGGTGCATCAGTAATGGTTTGGGGCTGCTTTTCCGCATTTGGAGTAGGTCAAAATTGATGGTATTATGACTAGTGAAGTTTATAAAAATATACTCAACGAACATTTGGTCAACGACTACGCCGATGATTTGCCACTTGCATGGGTTTTTCAACACGATAATGACCCAAAGAACACCAGTAAGCTTGTCAAGTCGTGGTTAGAGCAAAAGGCAATTCAATGTTCTGGAGTGGCCGCCACACAGTCCGGACCTAAATCCGATAGAGAACTTGTGGGGCATAATTAAGAGAACCGTTGCAGCCAGAAAACCGGTGAATAAGGCAGAATTATGGAAAGTAATCCAAGAAGAATGGTGTCAGATTACTCCGGACCTATGCGCACGTCTCGTAGCTAGTATGCCAAAGCGATGCTCCGCAGTTTTGAAACAAAAAAGGATATCCCACTCAAAGTTAATGTAAGCGTTAAAAAAAACCATTCAATCCGAAATTTTTACTACAATATTAAAATGAATTTATTTTAGGTGGCCTAATTATGTGAACGCGGCTTTTTCAACAAATCTCAACTTCTATTCATTTTTTTAGCAAACGCTGAGTTCTTTTCTTTTTTTTACCTGTAATTTGTTGTTTACCAATAAGTTCATTACAAAATTATAATAAGAGAATCAATAAAAAAAAAAAAATCTTCTCAAATCAGTCCTGTTTGAGATTAAAACAAGGAAAAACGTTAACTTCGGTGGAACCGAAGCTGAAATACCCGTTACATGGGCGTGGCGTCTTGGTTTTGACCCTGGATGACAAAAGAAATGTTTTTACCTAATTGGGAGCGAGTACATTCATAAATATTTACTATTTTTAAACAAAAAATCGAAAAAATCGGTAAGTTTGTATGGGGGCTATACCTAAAAATGGGCGTGGCACTCTGATTTTCGAACTTAACATAGTCGTTGCCGAGAAAAGCTTAAGTTTAAAATTTCAGTCAAATATCTTTATATCTTCATCGAATAAATCGCATAGCAACAAACAGACGGACAGACGGACAGACAGACAGACGGAAATGGCTAGATCGATCCGTCTCATCGAGCTGATCAAGAATATATATACTTTGTGGGGTCTCCGATGCCTCCTTCAATGCGTTACAAACTTTTTGACAAACTGAATATACCCGTTTACACTATGTGTAACGGGTATAAAAAATAAAGTTTATTTTTTCCAATAAATGTCACATTGAATACCACTGGCCTTTATGTGAGCACGTCTGTATATGAACAAAGATTTTATTCAGCTCATTAATGTTAATATCTCCTTTAATTATCGATTTTTTTAAATTCATTCTAAATTTTCTTGGTAGATATAGCATTATTCAGTTAACAAAATATGTACTTTAAGCAGTCTTAATGGAGTTAGTTACCTTCGATCTTAGTATTTTTATATCTTGTATAAAGATGTTCCATCTTATAAAGTTTTCATTTGCTGTAAGCCTCGTTTCTTAATAGAATTAAGTTTTTTATATCCACGCTGAATCATGGTTCCTGTGTAGGCTTAATTTTTTTTGCATCTAGTTGGAACAGTGGAGTTGTAAAGATACAAAATTTTGTTTTCGAGAACATCAAGCTGAGAATCAACTAACGGAAGATGGTAGATTAAGTTCTAGTTGCAATTATTAAACTCTAAATCAAACCATTCGTAGTCAATATTTTTAAAATCTTTATAAGTTATTTTGTAGTCAGTACAGTCAAAACGAATATCGTATGTCAAGAAAATAATGCTTAGCCTTCATCTTTAATTTAATTTCTTTTGTTTGTTCATCGCAACTATTTTGGTAAACTCTCGGCTTCTTTTGCAGATCTTTTTCATGCTCTAAATTTTCGCAAATTTAATGAAGGTCTTCCTTTGATGCATACTCTGGCAGTCCAACTGCTTCTGTCTGCATTTGATTTCCAATTTAAGTTTGTGCTCAGCTCTTTTTTAATGTATGCATCTAAACTGATTACCATATCGCTAAATTAGCAATAGTAGATTATTTTTTAATAAAGTTGCGCCTTTAAAGACTGGTTCATAAAATTGTCGAATGAATTTCGGTTTATCTAAGCCTATCGGATAGGCACTTAGTCTATGTACGTAGCGTCCTGGAAATGGAAAGATTGCACGTGGTGTTCCACTTGAAGCATTACTCGATATCTCGCACCAAATGCATTTTAGCTTATATAGTTGTTACGTGTTCTATCGTGTAACGCTTCATTTCTACTTGATCTAAACTTTTTAAATTGTTAATTATCAGCATTGCCAGCATTTTACTGCAAATCCTGCGTTAATTCTGGGACTCCCTTTAAATTTATATATGAATGTATGTATATGTGTATGTATGTATGTATTTACGTATATACATATATAACGATTATAATCATAATAATTATACAAATATACTAGCTGAGGTGTCCGGCCATGCTCAGATCATGTACATACACCAAATTTTATTGTCTAGTTCAATTATTTGCAAAGTTTTGATGCACTTTTTATTGTTTCTTATTCTTAAATGCACTGAATATACGCACATAAAAATCATAAGAATCGCCCAAGCCGTTTTGAGGATTATTGTGACAATCCCTGTGTCACGATACTTTTATATATTAGATATATATATATATATATATATATATATATATATATATAAATTAGAGGTCCAAAAAAACATTTTATGCTCTCACCCCCTAAGATTGTTCTATATCGAAAACAAAAACCCCGTATTTTTATACCCGCCACATAGGGTGAAAGGAATTATCAAAGGTATTGTCGGAAAGTTTGTAACGCATTAAAGGAGGCATCGGAGATCCCACCAAGTAAATATATTATTGATCAGCTCGACGAGAAGAATCGATTGAGCCATGTCCGTCTGTATGTCTGTCCACCCGTCAGTCTCTCTGTCTGTTGCAATGCGTTTTTCTCGGAAAGTTTTAGGAATATTGACCTGAAATTTGAAACTTATGCTTTTATTGATCCCATTTCTAGATATAGCTCCCATACAAACTTACAACTTTTTTCAATTTTTTGTATGAAAATAGTTATTACTTTTGAATGTATTTACTACAGATTGAGTAAAAACACATCTTAAGGCATCTAATATCAAAAGCACGTCCACTTATAGACATAGCCCCCATACAAACCTAGCGCCCGTTTATGTGTTTTTGTATGAAAATGATTCTTATTTATGAATATATTCACTCCAATCTGGGTTAAATCACTTCTACTGTCTAAATCTGCTACTCACAATAACAAACCCCGGAAAAGATTTAAGGAACACGATTTTAAAATATGCACCTGGAACGTCCGATCCCTTAATAGGGATGGTGCAACTGAACAACTGATTGACACTCTTGACAGATTTAAGGCTGATTTTACAGCCATCCAGGAAATACGATGGATTGGAAACGGACACCTAAAAAAAGCAACCTGCGACATCTACTACAGTGGCCATGAGAGTCAACGCATATTTGGATGTGGCTTCGTGGCTAGTAGGAGACTACGTGGTCTCGTCTCCCCAAATTTACAGCGGTAGACAAGCGCCTTGCCTCGATACGCATCAAAGCTAAGTTCTTCAACATTAACATTAAAATTAACATTAACATTAACATTAACATTAACATTAACATTAACATTAACATTAACATTAACATTAACATTAACATTAACATTAACATTAACATTAACATTAACATTAACATTAACATTAACATTAACATTAACATTAACATTAACATTAACATTAACATTAACATTAACATTAACATTAACATTAACATTAACATTAACATTAACATTAACATTAACACATTAACATTAACATTAACATTAACATTAACATTAACATTAACATTAACATTAACATTAACATTAACATTAACATTAACATTAACATTAACATTAACATTAACATTAACATTAACATTAACATTAACATTAACATTAACATTAACATTAACATTAACATTAACATTAACATTAATAACATTAACATTAACATTAACATTAACATTAACATTAACATTAACATTAACATTAACATTAACATTAACATTAACATTAACATTAACATTAACATTAACATTAACATTAACATTAACATTAACATTAACATTAACATTAACATTAACATTAACATTAACATTAACATTAACATTAACATTAACATTAACATTAACATTAACATTAACATTAACATTAACATTAACATTAACATTAACATTAACATTAACATTAACATTAACATTAACATTAACATTAACATTAACATTAACATTAACATTAACATTTAACATTAACATTAACATTAACATTAACATTAACATTAACATTAACATTAACATTAACATTAACATTAACATTAACATTAACATTAACATTAACATTAACATTAACATTAACATTAACATTAACATTAACATTAACATTAACATTAACATTAACATTAACATTAACATTAACATTAACATTAACATTAACATTAACATTAACATTAACATTAACATTAACATTAACATTAACATTAACATTAACATTAACATTAACATTAACATTAACATTAACATTAACATTAACATTAACATTAACATTAACATTAACATTAACATTAACATTAACATTAACATTAACATTAACATTAACATTAACATTAACATTAACATTAACATTAACATTAACATTAACATTAACATTAACATTAACATTAACATTAACATTAACATTAACATTAACATTAACATTAACATTAACATTAACATTAACATTAACATTAACATTAACATTAACATTAACATTAACATTAACATTAACATTAACATTAACATTAACATTAACATTAACATTAACATTAACATTAACATTAACATTAACATTAACATTAACATTAACATTAACATTAACATTAACATTAACATTAACATTAACATTAACATTAACATTAACATTAACATTAACATTAACATTAACATTAACATTAACATTAACATTAACATTAACATTAACATTAACATTAACATTAACATTAACATTAACATTAACATTAACATTAACATTAACATTAACATTAACATTAACATTAACATTAACATTAACATTAACATTAACATTAACATTAACATTAACATTAACATTAACATTAACATTAACATTAACATTAACATTAACATTAACATTAACATTAACATTAACATTAACATTAACATTAACATTAACATTAACATTAACATTAACATTAACATTAACATTAACATTAACATTAACATTAACATTAACATTAACATTAACATTAACATTAACATTAACATTAACATTAACATTAACATTAACATTAACATTAACATTAACATTAACATTAACATTAACATTAACATTAACATTAACATTAACATTAACATTAACATTAACATTAACATTAACATTAACATTAACATTAACATTAACATTAACATTAACATTAACATTAACATTAACATTAACATTAACATTAACATTAACATTAACATTAACATTAACATTAACATTAACATTAACATTAACATTAACATTAACATTAACATTAACATTAACATTAACATTAACATTAACATTAACATTAACATTAACATTAACATTAACATGATTAACATTAACACCACCAAAAACAATGGAGAAAAAGCTAATCGACTTTTGCAGCGGGCCGCAACATGGTCATAAGTAGCACCAGATTTCAACACACCTCGTCATCCACAAGGCAACTTGGAGCGGATGGATCCCAGGCGTCCGCACCCAAATAGACCATGTGCTAATCAATGCCAGACATGCATCGAGAGTGATTAATGTACGTGCAAACAGAGGTCCCAACATCGGTTCGGACCACTATCTCGAATATTCTTTCAAAAAATCAAGCGTTTCACCGAAGGATATAAGACCGGAGCATCGTTCTGTAAAGATGAGCGTGGAAATGTGGTGACAGATGTCCAGGAGTCTCTTATGTTATGGAGGAACCACTTCTCTACCCTACTTGGAGGCGAGGTCGGAAACAATGCCGCCAGCGGAGAAGATGAATATCTGGTTCCCCCGACCGATGATGGTATTCCTGTGGAGCCACCAGACTATGACAAGGTCTTAGAAGCTATACGAAGGCTTAAAAATAACAAAGCGGCGGGCGCAGACGAACTTCCCGCAGAGTTATTTAAGACCGGCGGCGAAGAGTTTATTCGATGTATGCATCAACTCTAATGCAAAATACGTCCAATCCTTAAGAAAGGAGACCCCGCAACCTGCGAAAACTATCGTGGTATAAGTCTCATACACATCGCGCACAAAATTCTATCTGGTTTACTCTGCAATAGGCTGAAACCGTACGTAGCAAGTACTGTTGGACAATACCAGTGCGGTTGTAGACCAAAGAAGTCAACTATCGACTCCATATTTACGCTGCGACAGATCCTGGAAAAAACCAAAGAGAAGCATATCGACACACACCACCTATTCGTCGATTTCAAAACCGCTTTCGACACGCCAATCAGATCAAAGTTTTAAAAGCATTGACTGAACTTAAGATTCCTCCAAAAATCGTTCTGTATGATGACGCTGACAAACACTCAAAACGTTTTCAGGGTCGGTAAACATCTCTCCGACCCCTTTAACACCAAGAGAGGCTTCAGACAGGGAGATGCGAGATGCGTTGTCGTGCGACTTCTTCAATCTCTTGTTGGAGTATATACTACGCAAATGCCCACTCGTCGATTTGACGCTCAACATTTTCTTAAAAGAAACTATGC
Organism: Leucophenga varia; assembly: GCA_018903435.1. Taxonomy (NCBI): domain Eukaryota; kingdom Metazoa; phylum Arthropoda; class Insecta; order Diptera; family Drosophilidae; genus Leucophenga; species Leucophenga varia. Next base: position 135,797 of record JAEIFJ010001584.1, read on the forward strand.
TGCTCGCGTATGCCGATAAGATCGACATAATCGGCATAAATCCACGTACAGTCAGCGGGTCTTTTAAAAAAAAATTGAAGAGAATTCCCGCAAGATGGGACTGGCGGTGAACGAAAGTAAGACGAAGTACTTGGTATCCTCTCGCAAATCAATAACACGACTTAAGGATTCTGTGACAATGGGGAATTTCACCTTCGACGTTGTAGAAAACTTCGTCTAATTGGGCTCTCAAAAAAACAAGAGCAATAGCACCAGCTTAGAAATTAGACGAAGAATTACTCTGGCTAACCGATGCTACTTTGGTCTCGGTGGGCAAATGAGGAGTAGAGTTTTATCCAGAAAAACGATAATCAAACTCTACAAGACGCTGATTATCCCAGTCCTGATATATGGCGCAGAAACATGGGTCATGTCAGAGGCTGATAAATCGGCGTTGGGTACATTTGAGAGAAAAAATTCTTCGTAAAATCTTTGGTCCTGTCAGAGTGGACAACGAGTACTGTATTCGCAAGAATCACGAGCTGTACCAGCTATATATTGACATCGATATAGTCAGGAGCATCCGGTTTAAACGATTGCACTGGGCTGGACACGTGCTTCGAATGGTTGAAGAAGCTCCAGAGAGAACGGTATACGATAAAAACGTGGATGAAATCAGAGGGGCGCGACAGCGGGGAAGACCGCCGCTGCGTTGGGAGGATCAGGTTCTGGAGGTCGTCCGGAAGATCGGGACCAGAATTGGTATTGAGTGGAGCTGGATTATAATACCTGGGTAAATACTCTTCATGCTGCCAAGGCTTACCACAAGCTGTATCGGCCATACATATTTATTTAATAATTTTATGATTGTTATCTTTAATTTTTGGGACCGGTGTAAAGTTGAGTGCAAAGCAAATGGAGTGAAAAAATGATTTTTTAGTTTCTCCTTTGACAACAGGAATGCCATGCAGGCGGAGATCGTATGCAATACTGGCATTTAGTTGTGCTTGAACTTTCAACTAGAGCTCGCTGACCCCATTTTTTAAACTCTGCACAGATTCCAAATTCACTTCAAGTGTGTGCACACGTTGAGTCAAAGCACCAATTTCTTGTGTCATGGTGCAAAAAGTCTGTTCCATAACATAGAGCTTTTTATCTATGACTGTCAATATCTGTTCCTCAGCTTATTGAATTTTAGCAGCTATAAGCTCCGCTTGCTAATCGAACCGCTTATTGATAGCCTGCATTATCTGCGACGATTGTGAGTCAGACAATAGTCCTGATTTCAGACTTGTGGATGAGTTTTCACGCTGACGTTTTTCTTGAGACATTTTAATATTACGAAAGACAGATGACAAATTATAATAAAAATAACACGAACTGATGACGATAACAATCAAAGATGATCACAAATAAAAACGAACTGATGAATTAATCTAAGCAGATGTTAAAGTGTCTTCTTAAAGCTTTCGGGGTCTGCCACTACTTTATTATGATAGCAAACATCTGATTTAAGATGAAAAGTTATTTTCTACTTAAAATGCTCAGAATAAAAAGCGCCCAAAGTAAAAATTGAGTTTGTGGAGCACACAGCACTATAAAATCAATGTAGATATGGTCCAAGACTCAAATAAAACAAGAAAAAATGTACCTAAAAACTTAGGTTGAACCGAACCTTAAACACCCGTCACACGAAGCTATTAAGAGTTTATGTGTAATCATCAGTGGTCACCCAAGTTTACACACAATATTGGTTTCAAATTTCAAGCTAAAAATACAGATCTGTATAACAACAATTTTCTCGAAAATGGGCGTCGCACCATGACATAGAAAGTGTTTTTACCCAATTTGGAGGAAATACATGAATAAATAGTTACTATTTTTATACAAAAAAAAAAAAAAAAAAAATCGGTAAGATTGTATGGGGGCTATACCTAAAATTGAGCGTGGCACTCTCGTTCTCGAACTTAACAAAAGCTTAAGTTCCAAATTTCAGCTCCATATCTTTATATCTTCAACGAAAAAGATGCATAGAAATATACAGACGGACATACAGACAGACGGAAATGGCTAGATCGATTCATCTCGTCGAGCTGATCAAGAATATATATACTTTATGGGGTCTCCGATGCCTCCTTTAATGCATTACAAACTTTCAGACAAACTGAATTTACCCGTTTACTCTATGTGTAACGGGTATAAAAAGGGGACAGCCGAAAATGCTTATTAAATTTGCAGAGCGCGCATTTGAGTCGTTAAAATCATTAGTCGAATCTAAATATACGATTTTGATAAATACGAAGAAGCACCAATCACGTATCGAAAAAATAAGTGTCAAGTTAAATCGACTTGATTACAAAAAAGCACAAGACACTAATTTTTTAACCTGAAACAAATTTAAAGTGTCCGGTTTTGTTCCAGTGATTAATCAACTTTGTGTTTCTCTCACTGAAAGATTGCATGCTTACGAAGCTCTTCGTTCGAGATTTGGCTTTCTTAATCATATATGTAGAAGTGATGGATGGTACAAATTTGTATGCTGGTGCAGAGAAATTGAATAAAGTTTACCTTGCCTTGGTAATAAGTTAGTTAAATTTGTATCTTAAATAGACTTATTCAAAAAAGACTACGAAAATGGCCAATCTAAGGAGGCGTTTTACTTCCGCATTCTTGAAAATCAAAATTTAAAAGCTACTTTTCCGAACATTGCATTTACACTAAGAATGTACTTTGTTTTGATGGTCTCGAATTGCACTGGAGTGCGCATATTTTCAAAAATGAAAATTATAAAGAATAGGCTCCGAAGAACGATGGAAGAAAACCGGCTATCGAAGCTAACCCTTCTTAGTACTGAATGTGATTTACACCGGGAGCTTGATCTCAGCGAAATCATCAATGACTTTTCGATTAAAAAAAGCTCGCAAAGTTGCATTCGTTAACGCGTTGATTTAGTTGTTAATAAAATGTATTTGATCTTAATAAAGTACTATATTCTTTGTTGATACAATTTTAATTGCTGACAATACATTTTTGAAAGACTTGACAGAAACAAAATACTTCTTTCAACTCGAAAATAATAATACTTAGGGGCCTCTACTCCTTCGTTGCTCCAGGGCCTCCACACTTCCAAATCGGGACCTGGCCATATAACTTAAAAGCTGTAGACTAAAGTTTTTATTATTATACCCATTATATATGTATATATATATATATATATATATAAGTGGCACTACAGCCGATTGTCGGCCTTGGCATCACATAAGATTTGGCACCAGCGGTTGTAATCCAGTGCCTCCTTATACCATCTTGGGATTCCGATCCTGCGGATGTCATCTAGGACCTGGTCCTCCCAACGCAGCGGCGGACGTCCTCTCTGCCGAGCCCCTCCGATTTGATTCACGTTTTGCTTCCAAACTTTTCTTGCTGGACCTTCTGTGTCCATCCGACACAGGTGACCAGCCCAGGACAGCCTTTTGTATTGGATGTTCCTGACTATGTCGATGTCAGCATATAGCTCGTACAGCTCATTGTTCGTGCGCATACGGATGTCATTTTCCACTCTAACTGGACCAAAGATTCTCCGAAGTATCTTCCTGTCAAATACGCCCAACGCTGACTTATCCGATTCTGTCATGACCCATGCTTCAGAGCCATACATCAGGACCGGCGGCAGTCTGCTGTGACTTTAACCTACCAACATCTAGCTTTCGTTGTGTGGTAGCTCGCTTGGCGTGCGCTGTGCTGAGTCTAGTACGTACCTTGGCTAGGACAAGGTAGTGGTCTGAGTCGATGTTAAGACCTCTGTACGCTCGTACATTAAGCACGCTAGAAGAGTGCCTGGCATCTATCACCACATGATCTATTTGGGTGCGGATACTTAGGTTGCCATTGCGCCATGTAGCCTTGTGGATCTCGAGATGTGGGAATCTAGTACTACTTATGATCATGTTTCTGCCCGCAGCAAAGTCGATTAGCCTTTCTCCATTACTGTTGGTGGTGTCATGTAGGCTAAATTTACCGATGGTAGGGCGAAAGATTTCTTCTCTCCCAATTTGTGCGTTGAAATCACCGATGACAATTTTGATGTCATGCTTGGGGCAGCGATCGTAGAGGCTTTCTAATCGCTGATAGAATTCGTCTTTCTCCATTTCATCTTTAACATTTGTCGGGGCGTGTACACATATAAGGCTAATGTTGAAAAATTTAGTTCTGATGCGTATCGAGGCGAGACGTTCATCTACAGCTGTAAACCTGGAGACGAGTCTGCGTAGTTTACTACCAACCACGAAGCCACATCCGAATATGTGTTGCCTATCATGACCACTGTAGTAGATGTCACAGGTTGCTAAGTTTATGCAACCATGGCCAGTCCATCGCATTTCCTGGATAGCAGTGATGTCTGCTCTGAAGTTGTTAAGAGTGGTAGTAAGTTCTTGTATTGCACCATCCCTGTTAAGGGTTCGGACGTTCCAGGTGCACATACGTATGTCGTGATCCTTGTATCGTTTTCGGTGATCGCCTTTTTTATATGCTTTAATGGTAGCTGGGGCCTCCAGAATCCTTGCCCCTGCCGCGGAGTTATCCACGGGTGGATTTTCACATCTGTATCTGCCACCTGGAGTATTTTTGTTCATACTAGCCATCTTTGCATTTGGTACACTTTGTTTTGTGTGTGTCTCACGGGTTCTATGATTTTACGTCGTTGTAAACCACTCCACCGACCAACCTCACATCGAGGATTCGCTCTTTAGACGACTCTTACGTCAAGCTGAGCCTGCTGTGGTAGTATTCTTGACCGCCCGATCACCACACGGCCATTACTTATAGTGAAATCGGGTATATTCAGATTGTCCGAAAGTTTATAACGCATAAAGAAGGCATCGGAGACCCCATAAAGTATATATATTATTGTTTAACCATTTCCGTCAGTCCTTCTGCCTTTCTGTCCGTCTGTGTGATGCGATGCGTTTTACTCAGAATGTTTTTAAGATATTAACCTGAAAATTTAAACTTAACCTTTTTTTGGTAATAGGCAGTTTGTATGTCAGTACCAAGGTGCCACGCCCATTTTTAGTTATAGCCACCATACAAACTTACCGCCCATTATCGACTTTTTGTATGAAAACATTTAATATTTCTGAATGAACTCGATTAAAATTTGGTAAAATCAATTCCAGTGTCCATCTAAGTGAACACTATCGATATGGTAAGGATCGGGCTAATATAACACAGAGCCTCCGTACAAATTTGACCAAATTCATTGTGAAATTTAAGCTTAGCACCTGGTGAGCATATAAACTATTAAAAGTGTTTTGTTACGGGTATTTTAGCTTCGGTTTCACCGAAGTTAACGTTTTTCCTAGTTATATCCGCTACACATAGTATAAACGGTTATATTCAAATTGTCGAAAAGTTTGAAACGCATTAAAGGAGACATCGTAGACCCCATAAAGTATATATATTCCAGACCAGCTATATGAGACGAGTCGATCTAGCCATGTCCGTCTGTCTGTCTGTCAGTCTGTCGATTTCAATACGATTTACTCGGAGACTACAGGAGATATTTAGCAGAAATTTGAAACCAATATTGAGTCTAAACTTGAGTTGATTATTGACCCCATCCATTCCATTTTGAAGTTTTATCTAAGCTATTGATGATAACACATAAACTATTTGAAAATACGTGTGACGGCTATTACAGCTTCGGTTTCCCCGAAGTTAACGTTTTCATGTTTTTATCTATTTTTGTTTATCGGTCAGTTATTTTAAATTTTTTTAGTACAACATTTAGAGTATTAAGTTATACTGTACAAAAAAATATACAGTAAAATGCAGCAAAATTTGGTAAGACTGCTTTATCGACATCCTTTCGATATTTTCTCTCATTACTAAATTTTTGAAGTAAACAAACGCTTTTTAGTAAAACTTAATAAAAAATCAGAGGACGAAAACAACAAAACAGTACACTATCATTTTGTTTCGTACTGAATTTTTAAAGGAGCAAAACAATAGCAAAACATTTAGAGAACTTTATGTGAATGATTGCTTCGTTTTTCTTCTATACACAAAACAAGAAAAAACGTTAACTTCGGTAGCACCGAAGCTCAAATACCCACCACACGAAACTATAATCATTTTCTTAAAAAAAATGAAAAAAGTGGAAGGTGAGTTTGTGTGGGACTACATATTATAGTGGCTCGATCCTTGTCATATCGGTAGCATATTTATAGGATGACAGTAGAAGTGATTTTACACAGATTGGAGTGAATATATCCATAAATAAGAAATATTTTCATACAAAATCTGAAAAATGGGCGCTTAGTTTGTATGGGGGCCGTATAAACAAATGGGCGTGGCACATTTCTTTTGAAATTGGATGTCATTAGAAGTGCTTTTACGCAATTTGTAGTAAATACATTTACAAATAATAACAATGTTAATACAAAAAAAAAAAAAAAAAAGGGTAAGTTTGTATGGGGGCTATATGTAAAATTGGGCGTGACATCTTTTTTTTTATATTGGATGGATGGATATTGGATTAAAAGTGTTTTTACCCGATTTGTAGTAAATACATTCATAAATAATAACTATTTTCATAGAAAAAAATAGAAAAAAATGGTAAGTTTGTATGGGGGCTATATCTACAAATGGGCGTGGCACCTTGGTTCTGACATACAAACTGCCTAGGAGCACAAAAAGCTTAAGTTTAAAGTTTCAGGTCAAATCTTTGAAACTTTCCGAGAAAAACGCATTGCAACAGACAGACAGACGGACAGACAGACGGACATGGCTAAATCGATTCGTCTCGTCGAGCTGATCAATAATATATATACTTTATGGGGTCTCCGATGCCTCCTTTGATGCGTTACAAACTTTCCGACAAACTGATAATACCCTTCACACTATGTGTGGCGGGTATAAAAATATAGAAACCAAACAAATTCAGAACATAACAATAATAATGATTCGAGCAAACGTTTGTTTTAGTGCTCTTTCGAAAAGTTCTGTTCTTTTTGTACTTAAAAGAATATTTAGTCTTGATCCTTTGTCAAACACTGTAGATCATACGACATCCTTAAACTTGCGTTTGGAAACTGATCTTATCATGTATGAAAAGCGAACAAGAGAACCACTCAATAGCAATCTAATGGAATTTTGGACCAACCAAGCCAACTCACTAACTTGCCTAGCAGAAATTATATTAGCTACACCATGTACCCAAGTCAGTGTAGAGCGATTGTTTTCAGCGTTAAAATATGTTTTATCAGAGATGTTCGAAATATGCTAACATCTGCTCCAAAAAGCTTAGAGCACATTTTGCTCGTGAGAGCTAATGGTGTATTTGAATACAAATAAAATAAATAAATTTGGAAATTTAGCTGTATTTATGGATTATGTAGATTAACTATCCTTTTCATGTGGAACTAGGCAACATATATACCGACTCAACTTTTAAAATAAACTTTTTGAGAATTATAATATTTTTAAAATTTTAAGTAAGAAAAGTAAAGAACAGTACGAAACTTTTCAAAAGAGCACTAAAATAAAACGTTTCATCAATTTATTGTTGTTGTAAAAATCTTTATTTATTTCGCTCTGTTTTTTCTCACAAGCACAAACTTGAAAACAAAGAATACAATACACATGTACGAGCATATTCAAAATATATAAAGTTTGTCATCAATTAATTGAAAAGTTTCGCATAAAGTTTTCTCTCTCGAACATTATTTCCTAAGAATTATTGATTCGTTTCGTTCTCTACATGATTTGTAGCATATACGAGGTGTGTTCAAACATTATCGCGAATTTTGAATTTTCGCGGGTTACGTATATTCGAATTTCGATTTTTTTGTGGCGTTATTTTGGTACTCATGTCTCTCACTTATGCCGACAAGCTCGGCCATTTTGAATGTTCACTTAATTGTTGACAGCTGCTTTGCTTGCACGTGTTTTGGATCGTCTTCGATTTTTACCTATTCAAAAAAGTGGATCAAAGAACCTGTATGAAATTTTTTTTTCTGAATAGAATAAATGGAATAAAAATGTTGAAGAAGGCTTATGGGGACCGAGCTCTACCAAAATCAACAACATTTGATTGGTATAAATTGTTGAAAGAAGGTTGCGAACGTGTTGAAGACGAAGAGCTCCCTGATCAACCATCGACCTCAACGGACGATGCTCACATCCAAAAAGTAAAAGAATTAGTGCTTGCACACCTTCGATTAACTATGAGAGACATTGCTGAAGAAATTGGCGTATCGAAAGGATCAATTAATACAATTTTGAAGGATGTTTTGGGCCTCAAACGTATCAAGTCTCGGTTGGTACCAAAAATGATGATTTTTTTCTTAAAAACTGTACTGATTTTTCGTGACTTTTTTGCCAAAAATCCAACCAATATCGTTCCGCAACCGCCGTATTCGCTCGATTTGGCATTGTGTGACTTCTGGCTATTCCTAAAACTCAAGAGACCACTCCGGGGATCGCGTTTCGAGTCGATTGAGGAGATAAAAGCTTAATCGAGGAAGGCGCTGATGGCTATTCCGGAAAGGGACTATTTGGCATGTTTCGAGGATTGGAAAAAACGTTGACATAGGTGTATTTTATCGGGAGTGGATTACTTTAAAGGGGACAAAATAGATATTCATGAATAAATAAATAATTAACAAGGAAAAACGTTAACTTCGGTGGAACCGAAGCTTAAATACCCGTCACACGAATCTTTGAATAGTTTATGTGTGATCATAATTACGTTTTCATACAAATGTTGGAAAATAATCAATAAGTTTGTATGGGTGCTATAGCTAAAAATGGGCGTGGCACATTGGTTTTGTTATTGGATGTCATTAGAAGTGTTTTTACCCAAATTTGAGTGAATAGTTTCAAAAATAATACCTATTTTAATACAAAAATTCGGGAATGGGCGGTAAGTTTGTATGGGGGCTTTATTTAAAAATGGGCGTGGCACCGTGGTTTTTATATTGGATGTCATTAGAAGTGTTTTTACCCAAATTTGAGTGAATAGTTTCAAAAATAATACCTATTTTAATACAAAAATTTGAGAATAGGCGGTAAGTTTGTATGGGGGCTATATCTAAAAATGGGCGTGGCCGCTTGGATTCGATATTGGATGACATTAGAAGTATTTTTCTCCAACTTCGAGTAACTACATTCAAAAATAATAGCTATTTTCATAGAAAAAATCCGAAAAAAACCGTAAGTTTGTATGGGGGCTATACCTTAAAATGGGCGTGGCACTTTGATTTTAACACTTGAACTGCTTAGGACTGAGAAAAGCTTAAGTTCCGAGTTTCAGGTCAATATCTTTAAAACTAAGCGAATGAATCGCATAAATACAGACGGACGGACGGACAGACAGACGGACATGGCTAGATCGACTCGTCTCGTCGTGCTGATCAAGAATATATATACTTTATAGGGTCTACAACGTCTCCTTTAATGCGTTACAAACTTTCTGACAAAATGATAATACCCTCCACACTATGTGTGGCGGGTATAAAAAAAAAAACACAAAATATGCGATACTTTTTGAACACACCTCGTATGCTACTGATGATAACACTGATTTAAAAATAATTACAATAAATAATTAAAAATACGTGTGACGGGTATTTAAGCTTCGGTTCCACCAAAGTTAGCGTTTTTTTTATTGTAATAAACAGTTTTTTTGCAAGCCTTGGGGAAATGGTTGAAAAACTGCTCAAGTCTGATTTTGTCGTTTTGCAGGAGAGCACTTTCTAAGTTTAAATAACTTTCTCTATAGCTTCCTGAAAAATCGTAAAAAATAATTAAAATTTTGCATGGAGGTACTTTTCAATGCTTTTCAATCAGCATAGTATTCTTATCTCAATTTTTGCTTAAGTCGACTTAAGCACTTTTTGCTTTTCACCACAGATATCAGGAGTATAAATGGAAAACCACCGTTAATACTGTAAATACTGGTCTAAACAAGAATGAACGCTGAAGTCGAGTAAATATGGAAGCCTTATCTCTTATAGTCTCCGAAATAATCGTTTTCATACGGCAGACAGCATGATAGATGGACATAGCTAGGTCGACTCCCCTTCGAATGCTGATCAAGAATATATATACTTTATAGCCTCCTTCTGTCTGTTAAATACACTCGCACAAACTTAATATACCCTTTTACGCTTTGGGTACAAGGTATAAAAAGTTTATCCCAAATACGGTAAATGTAAGTTAATGTATCTTTGAATAACACCTCATCGTTATATTGAATCATTATCGTCGAAAAATATTTTTGGCGTGAAGAAAAATAAGAGAAGAAAACGTTAAGTTCGGTAAAACCGAAGTTAAAATACCCGCCACACGTATTTTCGAAAAGTTTATGTGTTATCATCAGTAGCTTGGATAAAACTTCGAGATAGGATGGAAGGCGGTCAATAGTCTGATACAACTCAAGTTGAGACATTATATTGGTTTTAAATTTATAGCTAAACATACAGTCATTCCATAAATATTCTAAAATAATCGATGAGTTTGTGTAGGGTCTAATATGGGCGTGGCACCTTAGTTTTGATTTTTTAAGATAAGAAGATAAGAAGTGTTTTGCTTGATTCGGAGTGAATACATTCATAAATAATGCCTATTTTTATACAAAGATTCGAAAATGGGAGCTCATTTTGTATGGGGGCTATGCCTCAAAATAGGCTTGGCACTTTCATTTTCAAACTTGACATGGTCGTTTCAAAAAAGGTTAAGCTTCAAATTGCATTTAAATATCTCCAGTAGTCTCCGAGTAAATCTCGTTGAAATAAGCAGACAGGCGGACATACAGACGGACAGGCGGACTTACGGACGAACATGGACATGGCTAGATCGACTCGTCTTATCGAGCTGATCAAGAATATATATACTTTATGGGGTCTACGATGTCTCCCGTCATGCGTTACAAACTTTTTGACATGCGTTACAAACTTTCACACTATAAGTGACGTGTATAAAAAGGTTCTACCCGAGAAAGCATAGAGGAACTGCCAAAAAAATTTAATATAAGGTTCGATAGCCCTTAACCTGGCGATTTTAACAACATATAGCGACTATACAAAATAATAGGCAATGTAAACCGTTTCAAACCGAGTCACATTTTTTGCATATATGTTTTGGTTCAAAATCACTTTCCTTTAGAATTTGGGGCTTGTTTCACTGTTTGTAGTAGTGTTGCAAAAAGTGTGATTTTTGAGTCGCAGTGTAACTAGTGACTTCGGCTTAAAAATCATAGTGGTGGCAAACATGAATTAAATCGCAGCTCGCGAAAAACAATCAGCGATCGCTAAACAGTTTCAATGTTCACGAAGAGTGATACACAAAATCGCCGCTTATTGAACTGCATCGCTACACCAACACAACAAACTTAATTTTTTTAACTCATTTGAAAAAAAAAAAAACTCTGGTTTTATTGTAAACTCTGCTTTTATCGCAATAACCATTGTGTTCTTGGTTGCTTCATTTGCAAATGCCGGTTAAAGTAGTCACACTTGTTCTACCCGCCATACATACATAACGCCATACATAACGCATTAAAGGAGACATCGGAGACCTCATAAAGTATATTTATTACACTGTGCCACAAAAAAATAATACAATTCAAAATTTTATAGTTGTATAGATGTTGTAGGTCTGATCAAGTAAAATAAACTGTAGCTTTCAAACAAAAACGGGTAATTGAACATCGATAAAGTTGAAAATTTTGGAAAGGGAACCAAAAAATTGTCCTTATCTCGGAAATACACACACATACGATCGAAAATGTAATAGCATTATGTACATTGTTAAAGTCTAAGTATTTTCTTTCTAAAACATCGGTTTGTAATTTACTGAGTTATAGCTTATTAAGTGAAAAACAAGGAAAAACGTTAACTTCGGTGGAACCGAAGCTTAAATACCCGCCACACGAATCTTTGAATAGTTTGTGCGATCATCAGTGGCCTATACACATTTATAAATGTACTTTTTCATACAAAAGTTCGGGAATAATCGGTAAGTTTGTATGGGGGCTATACATAAAAATGGGCGTGGCATACTGGTTTTGGAACTGGATGATATAGGAGGTGTTTTATTCAATTTTGAGTGAATACATTCATAAACACGAAAGAACGATGAAGTCGAGTATGCTCGACTGCAAGATACCCTGTACCCAATCTTTATGTACCTTAAATTAAGTCCTTTCTTTGTATATACCTTATTGTATTGAATTTTCAAACAAAAACTTGAAAAATTGGGTTAATTTTTATGGGGGCTATACCTAAAATTTTGTTGGTCCTACTCTTATTGGGATATTTTATTGGGACTATCATAGACATAATTAATACTAAGTTTGAACTTTCTAGAATACAAAACAATGACGTTTTTATGCGAAAACCTAAAATTTTGGGGTACATTTGTATGGGGGGTACCCCTTAAAATGGGTCTAGAGAAAAACCGTTTGCAACTGAAGACTTGACGGCTCAGGAGAGTCTAAGTTTCAAATATGGTGGCCCTATCTCTTATAGTCTCCGAGATAATCTCTCTCATACGGCAGACAGCAGGACGGACAGACAGACGGACGGACGGACAGACAGACATAGGTAGTTCGACTCCCATTTCAATGCTGATCAAGAATATATATACTTTATATGGTCTATCTTGGCTCCTTCTGCCTGTTACATACATTCGCACAAACTTAATATACCCTTTTACCCTTTGAGTACAGGGTATAAAAATACCAATTTTTATACAAAAATTGGAAATGGGCGGTAAATTTGTATGGGGGCTAAACCTAAAAATGGGCGTGGCACGTTAGTTTTGACATTAGAAGACATTAGAAGTATTTTTACCCAATTTGGAGTGAATACATTCATGAATAAAAGCTATTTTCATACAAATAACCTAAAAAAAGGTAATTTTGTATGGGGGGCTATACCTTAAAATGGGCGTGGCACTTTCATTTCCATACTTGTTATAGTCGTTCGAGAGAAAAGCTTAAGTTCTAACTTTCAGCTTAATATCTTTTAAACTGACCAAATAAACTGCGAAGAAACAAACAGACGGACGGACGGACAGACGGACGGATGGACAGACGGACAGACGGACATGGCTAGATCGATTCGTCTCGTCGAGCTGATCACGAATATATATACTTTATGGGGTCTCCGATGTCTCCTTTAATGCGTTACAAACTTTCAGACAAACTGAATATACCCTTCACACTATGTGTGGCGGGTATAATGAGGCAAAACTCAGTTTTCTGACCCTAGATCCAGATTTTGGGGGTCCCCATAAAACTCTAAGTATACAGTTTTTTTTACACGACCGCACCTACGACCTCTACTTTAAGATTTTCTATTGATCTCGATTTTGTTCTTTTTTGTCGCATAGTGTTATTAAAAATCTCGACGAGACAAATCGATTTAGCCATGTCTGTCTGTCTGAGTGTGCGTATGTCTGTCTGCTGCAATTCGGTTTTCTCGAAAAGTTTTAATAACTGACCTGGAATTTCAAACTTAAGCTTTTTTTGATTCTAGGCAATTTGTATGTATATAATGAGCGTAATTTTTAGGTTTAGCCCCCATACAAACTGACCACTTTTTTCGATTTTTATACCCTGTACCCAAAGGGTAAAAGGGTATATTAAGTTTGTGCGAATGTATGTAACAGGCAGAAGGAGCCAAGATAGACCATATAAAGTATATATATTCTTGATCAGCATTGAAATGGGAGTCGAACTACCTATGTCTGTCTGTCTGTCCGTCCGTCCGTCCGTCTGTCCGTCTGTCTGTCCTGCTGTCTGCCGTATGAGAGAGATTATCTCGGAGACTATAAGAGATAGGGCCACCATATTTGAAACTTAGACTCTCCAGAACCGTCAAGTGTTCACTTGCAAACGGTTTTTCTCTAGACCCATTTTAAGGGGTACCCCCCATACAAATGTACCCCAAAATTTTTGGTTTATGCATAAAAACGTCATTGTTTTTTATTGTAGGTAGTTCAAACTTAGTATAAACTATGTCTATGATAGTCCCAATAAAATATCCCAATAGGGGTAGGACCAACAAAATTTTAGGTATAGCCCCCATATAAATTTACCCAATTTTTCAAGTTTTTGTTTGAAAATTCAATACAATAAGGTATATACAAAGATAGGACTTAATTTAAGGTACATAAAGATTGGGTACAGGGTATCTTGCAGTCGAGCATACTCGACATCAGCGTTCTTTCTTGTTTGTATGAAAATAGTTATTACTTTTGAATGTTTTTACCAGAAATTGGTTAAAAACTTCTAATGACTTCCAATATCAAAACCAACATGACACGCCAATTCCTCGGCATAGTCCCCATACATTTGTACCGCCCATTTTTGAGTTTTTGTATGAAAATAGTTCTTATATATAAATTATATTCACTCGAATCTGGGTAAAATAAATTATACTGTCATCCTTTAAATATACTACCGATATGACAAGGATCGGATCACTATAACATACAGATTCCATACTAACGTTTCAATACACCGCGCTTTCAGTGAATTGCACGATTTGAATAGTTATAAAAGCACCAACCATTGATATTTGAACAGTTTTACTGTTCGCGAAGAGCGATACGCAAAATCGCCGATAACTGAACATGTTCACTGAGGAACAAGAACATTGCAAATCACTACTTTCAGAAGCAGTGCGACATTGTGATCTTTAAATCACTGTGAAAATATCATCGAAAGTGATTTTTTGCCAACACTTGTTCGTAGCAAACACTCAAAAAATGCTGTGGTTCGATTTTTTTTTGCATAAAGTCGAAATTTTGATGTGAATGTATCGTATTTTTACTGATGCTTCTTGCGAGCTTTTTTAAAGTAAACAATCGATAAGCTGATTATGAGCATGAAATTTGAGAAAAATTACTTGCTTATATTTTTCTGTGACACTCCGAAAATTTGTTCAAATAAATTTCACTAAATTATGAAAAAGATATATGAAGGTATGTAACATCTAATGTATATAGTTCTTTTATTTGTAGGCCTTGGATTTAATTGTTGTACTAGTTCCAATGTATGTGTATTATTGTAGACAATTTTCACCTCAGTGGATTCGTCAATAAGCAGAATTGCCGCGTTTGGGCGAATGAGAATCCAAGAGTGATTGTCGAAAAACCAATGCATCCACAACGAGTGACTGTTTGGTGCGGTTTATGGGCTGGCGGCATCATAGGGCCGTACTTCTTCGAAAATGAGGCTGACCAGGCAATTACTGTGGATGGTATTCACTATCGTGAGATGATAACAAACTTTTTGTGGCCTGAATTGGAAGATATGGATGTGGACGATATGTGGTTTCAACAGGACGATGCCACTTGCCACACAGGTATCAAAACAATGGCTCTTTTGCGCGAAAAATTTGATGGCCGAATAATCTCACGTCGCGGCGATGTCGACTGGCCGCCAAGATCATGTGATTTGACATCGATACCAATATATCATAATAAAAAGAAATGTGAATAATTTCCTAAATAATTCGTGTTTTATTCAAAATCAACATCGGCCCTTGAAATTTAACCACCCTTTATAACTAATTTGCCTGAATTTAAAGTAATATCACAATACTATTAACACTACAACGAATTCGTTTACATGGGAGGCAGTAGTGGGCATGGTCGCACTGATCCAAAACTTTTTACAAACTATTCATGACATCACAACAAATTGTGTGAAGTTAAAAGTTTGTAATTTAATTAATGTCTAATTTAACGTCTTCTGGACCATTGTAAACACGTTCGGTAGAATATCGGTTTGCAGCCCTGATTTTTATTAAAAAAGTAGTTGCAATTAAAGTAAAAAATCGACTAGTAACGTTATCATAAATTTAATAGGAATCAACTCCGAAATATCTGTGCATTTATGAAAAGTATTTGAGAAAAATGTTATTTGTCTGAGTTGTCAAATTAGCATTAAAAATATATACTTGTTAGTGGCGGAAAACAAATAATAATAATATCAGCAGCCGATGTTAGCTTTTAATTTTAAATGCCGGGAAACTATAACAAGTCAAATTACTGTTAAAAATTACACTGTGCGACAAAAAAAATTTTTGTAGTAGATGTTGAAGGTCTGGTCGAGTAAAAACACCCGTATGCTTAGAATTTTTGGGGGATCCCAAAATCTGGATCTAGTGTCAAAATATTTAATTTTTGTCTCGTTTTCCACTTATTAAACTATAACTCAGTAAATAAAACATTAACGTCGGTGGAACCGAAGCTTAAATACCCGTCACACGTATTTCTAAATTTTTAACGTAATATCAATCAGTGGCTTAAATAGAACTTCGAGATAGGATGAAACGGGGTCAATGGTCTAATACAACTCAAGTTAAGACACAATATTGGTATCAAATTTTACGCTTAAAATACAGATATTCCAAAAAAATCGATAATAAACGCTAAATTTGGGTGGGGCCTATGAAAAAAAATTGGCGTGGCACTTTGGATTTGATATTGGATGATATTAAACGTATTTTTACCCAATTTGGAGTCAATACTTTACTAAAAAATAACCATTTTCATACAAAAATTAAAAAATGGGCGGTAAGTTTGTATGGGGGTTATAATTAAAAATGGGCGAGCCACATTTTTTTTGACATTGGATGATATAAGAAGTATTTTTACCCAATTTGGATTGAAAACATTCATAAATAATACATATTTCCATACAAAAAATCTAAAAATACGGTCAGTTTGTATGGGGGCTATTCCTTAAAATGGGCATGGCACTTTGATCTTCACACTTGAACTGTTTAGGACTGAGAAAATCTAAAGTTTCGAGTTTCAGGTCAATATTTAAAAACTAAGCGAATGAATCGCATAAATACCGACGGACAGACAGACGGACATGGCTAGATCGACTCGTCTCGTCGTGCTGATCAAGAATATATATAGTATATATATATATAGTATATATATTATATACTTTATGGGGTCCATGTCCATGTCTCCTTTAATGCGTTACAAACTTTCTGACAAAATGAAAATACCGTCCACACTATGTGTGGCAGGTATAAAAAAAAAATTTTAAGAAAAATACAAAAATTGGTTTCTAATTTACTGAGCTTAATAAGTGAAACAAGGAAAAACGTTAACTTCTGTAGAACCGAAGCTCAAATACCCGCCACATCTTGGTTTAGTTTATTGGTGATCATCAGTGGCTTAGGTAAAATGTTGAGAAGGGATGGCCTGTAGTCAATAGTCCGATACAACCAAAGTTTAGACACAATAATGGAGTAAAATTTTAACCGAAGGAAAGAATAATAAATATTTTCTTGAAAAAAAAAAATAGAAAATGGATGGTGACTTTGTTTGGGGGCTATATGATTTAGTGGGCTGATCTTTATAGGATGATAGATGTATTTTTACCCAATTAGAAGTGAATACATTTATAAATAATTACTATTTTCACACAAATATTAGAGGGGGCTATACCTAAAAATGGGAGTGGCACTTTAATTTTTATACTTGTTTTAGTCGTTACAGAGAAATGCTTAAGTTCTCAGTTTCAGCTTTATATCTTTAAAACTGACCGAATAAACTGCGAAGAAACAAACAGACTGAAGAATGGTCAGACGGACAGACGGACGGATGAACAGACGTCGAGCTGATCAAGAATATATATATATATATATATATATATATATATTTTATAGGGTCTTACATGGCTCCTTTAATGCGTTTCAAACTTTCAGACAAACTGAATATATCCTTCAAACTATTTGTGGCAGGTATAAAAAGAGGAAAAAGATTCAGATTTTGGGAGTCCCCCAAAAATTCTAAGTATACAGTTTTATTTTACTATTAGATTTTCGAGTGATCTCGATTTTTATACCCGTCACACATAGTGTGGAGGGTATTATCATTTTGTCAGAAAGTTTGTAACGCATTGAAGGAGACATCCTAGACCCTATAAAGTATATATATTCTTGATGAGTTCGACGAGACAAGTTTATTTAGCCATGTCCATCTGTCTGTCCGTCTGTATTTATGCGTTTCATTCGCTTAGTTTTAAAGATATTGACCTCGAATTTGGAACTTAAGCTTTTCTCAGTCTTAAGCAGTACAAGTGTTAAGATCAAAGTGCCACGCCCTTTTTAAGGTATAGCACCCATACAATCTTACCATTTTTTTTTTTTTTTTTTTGTATGAAAATAGCTATTATTTATGAGTGTAGTCACTTCAAGTTGGGTGAAAATACTTCTAATGTCATCCAATGTCAAACCCAAGCTGTCACGCCCATTTATAGCTTTAGCACCCATACAAACTTACCGCCCATTTTCGAAAATATTTATTATTTATGAGACTATTCACTCAAATTTGAAAAAAACATCAAAACCATCACGCCCATTTTCAACTATGGCCCCTATACAAAATTAACGATTGTTTTCGAACATTTGTATTAAAAAGTAATTATTTTTAATTATATGTATATTTATAAATGTATATGTATAAGCCACTTTTGATCACACATAAACTATTCGTATTTCGGTTCCACCGAAGTTAACGTTTTTCCTTGTTTCTTTTTCTTCGTAGCACAGTGTTATTATTGGATGCTCGCGGTGCCATCAAGATCTGTCAGCACTTTTAAAAAGGCCATTCATATTACGAATTATGATATATTTATACAATATTTACTATATATTCGGCATATACTAAGCGACTTTAGTTGTGAGATTATTGCCTAGAATAGAAAAATTTTCCGACGTAGTTTTTATGAATTAAACGTTTTTTAATTAATTAAACTTTTGTTGGTTGAGTCAGAAAATATTTAAAAAAAAAAAAAATTCTTTAAGTGTTGCGACATTACAGATTTTCGCAAAATTGTCATTGAACAATGAAATCTTTCAAAGTTTTGCGACACCGAGATTTTATTTAAGAGATCTGCAATGGAATGGAATGGCAGGATTTTCTCGTACAGGAAGTTTTTAATTTAAAAAAAGGAACTATACAAAAAAAAAAAAAACTATGGATGTATACAAAAATAATATATTATAAAATTATAACACATCAGTAATATACATTTCCGTATTTATTTTTGTATAACGAGTAAAAATACAAACCTTGGAGTGAACTATTCTTTCAATAATTTAATGCGTCGGGGTACTGAAAAAATCGTCCAATGCTGCATCTTCATCAACTTCAACGTCCCGATGAATATTTAATTGCAGGGCTGAATGCAGTCGATTTTCGCTCATAGTAGAACGCAAGTAACTTTTCAACCGGCGTTAAGGTTAAGCAGGTTTCTTGCCAAAATATTTGGATGTATATTAAGTTTTCCGAAATAATTTATGCTATGACGTGAAAATAGTAAATCGTAAAAAATGCCAATTATTAATAGGAAATAGGAATAGTTGTAGACTTAATGAACTGTTATGGGCTGATTAGTGTGTCTGCCGCGTGCTACAACATACTTTATTTTTTGTTGTTTAACGCTATTATTTCGTTATTGCCATTAACTTGATTTTTAACTGAATAGATTACAAGATATGTACATATGGAAATGGGTTTTTAGACCTCCAAAACCCCCACGTCCGCACGGGCCTGTCATGTAGACCCTTTTTACCTACTGTGTATACCAAACTTGATATACATACTACTGTGAACAAAAAGTAAGGTGAATTTGTTTGTAAAATGAAAAAATAAAATCTTTATTTATTCTTGTAAATCAATTTCATCCCCTTTAAAGTAATCCCCTCCCGATAAAATACACTTATGCCAACGTTTTTTCCAATCCTCTAAACATGCCAAATAGTCCCTTTCCGGTATACCCATCAACGCCTTCTTCGATTTAGCTTTTATCTCCTCGAAACGCGTTCCTTGGAGTAGTCTCTTGAGTTTTGGGAATAGCCAGAAGTCACACGGAGCCAAATCAAGCGAGTACGGTGGTTGCGCAATGATGTTGGTTGCATTTTTGGATAAAAAGTCACGAAAAATCAGTGGAGTTTTTAAAAAAAACATCATCATTTTTGGTACCAATCGAGACTTGACACGTTTGAGGCCCAAAACATCCTTCAAAATTGTATTATTTGATCATTTCGATACGCCAATTTCATCAGCAATGTCTCTCATAGTTAATCGACGGTGTGCAAGCACTAATTCTTTTACTATTTGGATGTGAGCATCGTCCGTTGAGGTCGATGGTTGATCAGGGAGCTCTTCGTCTTCAACACGTTCTCAACCTTCTTTCAACAATTTATACCAATCAAATGTTGTTGATTTTGGTAGAGCTCGGTCCCCATAAGCCTTCTTCAACATTTTTATTCCATTTATTCTATTCAAAAAAAAAAATTTGATACAGGTTCTTTGATCCACTTTTTTGAATAGGTAAAAATCGAAGACGATCCAAAACACGTGCAAGCAAAGCAGCTGTCAACAATTAAGTGAACATTCAAAATGGCCGAGCTTGTCGGCATAAGTGAAAGACATGAGTACCAAAATAACGCCACAAAAAAATCGAAATACGAAATTCGAACCCGCGAAAATTCAAAATTCGCGATAATGTTTGAACACACCTCGTACATAGCTGCTGAATAGTTGGCTAAGGCGTAGGACAGTAAGCGATGGAACAGCGCACATTCGATCCCGGTGTTAGGTATGAAAAATGTGTATTTTAATAAAATAGGAAATCGTAAAAATTCCTTAACAATTATTAATAGGAAATTCGGCTATACGCAATATATATATAATACTTTAGTTGTAGACTTAATGAACTGTTATGGGCTGATTAGTGTGTCTGGCGCGTGCTACAACGTACTTTATTTTTTGTTGTTTAACGCCATTATTTCGTTATTGCCATTAACTTGATTTTTTAACTGAACAGATTACAAGATATGTATATATGGAAATGGGTTTTTAGACCCCCAAAACCCCCACGTCCGCACGGGCATGTCATGTAGACCCTTTTTACCTACTGTGTATACCAAACTTGATACTATTTATCCTTTTATTCATCGGAAACATTGATTTAGAAACATTTAACTTGAATAATGTAAGCTAAATTTAAAAACTTAAATATAACGCAAAACAAATACACTAATCTTCAATACCATATTCAGTAGAAGGAAGTAGCATATTGAAATAAAATTAATTACAGGAAGCAACAACAGATTTATTGAATTATTAGCATTAGACACAGACAGATCAAAACACTTAGTGTTTTAACAACCAAAAGAATTATTGTATTTAAACTATTAATACAGTTAGTAGAGCAGTATCCATAGGGTTAGATTAGTAACCATAAAAAAATCGTTATTTTTAAAAGATCTTTTTCGTAAAAATTTGAAATTTTAATTTCATTTAAAGTAAGAACGACATTTAAGCTTTGTCACCCAATGGTACCGATTATAACTGTTTTTTTTTTTTTCATGTTGTTCTCCCGATATACTCTCGAGCTCTTGCTTTTTTAACTAATACCATATCAATTGTGAACGAATGCACTGATATGAGTGGGTACGCTGCGAGAGAAGGTAGTTTGATGATAAAGAAAAGAAAAGGTTGTATGGGGAACAAATCGTATATGTAGTAAAAAGTACAAATGTGGAAAAGAGAGAGTAAAATTGAATAGTACACACTGAAAGCGAGATAGAAGGAAAGTGAGCCAATAAGTGTGATAATTTTGCCATGTGTATCTGTGCCGATGTCGATACAGAACCTTTGCTCATTATCGGTGATATTACTTACTTTGTCGATTCTTTTCCATAATGTATATATATGTATGTACATACGAGTATATATGTATGTAGGTTAGCATTTGTGTGTACTTATATATATACAAATATATATATGTATATTTATTTATATTTGCTTTTGTTGCTCTTGATGTTGTTTTTGTTGATATATATTTGTTTAATACCTATTTGACTTTAATAAGTGATTGTGTGGCATTTAAAGTTAAGTTCGGTTGACTGCGACATATAACCGACCGACCGACTGACTGACTGGCTGGCTGAATGAACAACGACAAAGTGGTCGTTGTACCACTTGAAATATTGCATATGAGGATCATAAGTTCAGTTTTGTTTGGCCTATTGTAGCGAACATAACAAACGCGGTCATAACTTACGGTTTGAATATAAAAATCCTTTCGAAAGTAATATGTTTACGTATTTAAAGTCGTATTGATACGCGAAATTGTGAAACGATTGTGGTTAGAATACTATAATTGTATCTTTTTTTGTGTCTATTTTTCTTTTCATGCCTATTTCCTTTACCATTAGGCCACTTGTTGATAAATAGGATTTAAAAAGAGGTTTTCTCTCTTCCTATATGGTAAGGGAAATAATCGTGAAAAGAAAGATTATTTTATTTATTTTTTTTCTACTTAAAATCCTCAATATTTTAATATATTGTACAATCATATTTTCCGATCGTAGTTTATTCAACAATATACAAAATAATATGTGAAATGCAATAGAATCTAAATACACCATAAAAAAAAAAAAAATAATATCAATAAAATCAATTCAATATTCAGTTGTAAATAATATTTAATTGCAAATTAAATTGTGATCGTGTATTAAAAATCGATTGAGTGCATTAAGCTTTATATATAACATACCAAAAAGCGGAAAAATCATAATTACTTATAATTGTTGTATTATATTTTATTGCAACAGTGCTTTACAAGTACATATGTACATACGTATCTATGTAATTACATTAAGTGTACTTTCTCATAATTAAATTGTTTCGGAACAATAAGCATATAAAAATAAAACGAAAATTACTTTAATAAACAGAAGACTAATTATGACCAATTATAATCCAAACTGCGCTTATTATGAGGATTGCGGATACTACACGAACAATGTTTATCAACAGCAACAACATCAGCCGCAGCAGGATTACTGCATGCAGCAGGATTACAGCGAATACAACAAACATGTCTATGAGTGAGTCAAACCAAAATATTACTAGAAGCCAATTAGGCTTGCAGTTTACTAAACATTAACTTGAATTCGTTGTTGCATTGCAATAAGGCTTAAAACTTAAATGCAAAAAAAAAATTAGCTATGAGCAAAAAATGTTCAAGCATTATTTTTTTCGATATATGTTTTTTTTTTTGTATAAATTATTTGAAATATTTTTAACACATTATAGAAGATCATGGTATCCAAAAGAAAATGTTGAGACTATTTTTAAATTGTATCTTTTAAAGTTATTACCTCTTGCCTATATGTACAAGTTAAAAGTTTTTAAGTTAAGTTGATTAAGTTACAGAAGTGAAATATGTTTTCATTAAAATTTGTTTTCCGACTAGTTTACTTAAGAGGAGACACGTAGACCCTACAAAGTATCTATATTCTTAATCAGCACTAAGAAGCGAAGCGATCTAGCCATTTCCGTTTGTCTGTCCATGTGTCTCTCCGTCTGTATTTAAGCGTTTCATTTGCTTAGTTTTAAAGATGTTGACATGAAGTTTAGAACTTAAACTTTTCTTAGTCCTAAGCATAGCTCCCATACCAAATTACCGCTACTTTTGATTTTGTTTTTTATGAAAATACTTATTATTTCTGCTTTTTTTGATCCTGTCACCTGGAATTACATAGTAAACAGTGAAAAAAGTTGTGAGTGTGGTCGAGATGGGCTGTCTACCATATTGGAAGTATTTTTTTACCAATTTCAATCGAAGTTAGTTGCCACCAGCCGCAGTTTTTGTCTGATGTTTTTTCTTGCAGCGCGGACTGGTCTGCGCCGTTTTTTGCTCAGTCTGCCTCTAGTCATAATGCATGTTATGTATATCTTGTGGTTTCGCAGTAGATGTGAATCTTTTTCAGTAATATTGCTTGGATAATGCAAAATTATTAAGTAAAAGTTATCCGTGGTATTACATGCCCACTTTAATTCATGAAGTTTTCTCATTATTGAATGGGCACCACAGCCGATCGGGTTTTTGATACGAAGAAGCCCAGGAGTCGAGAAATAAAGACATAAAAAATATCGGAAAACATTTCATAGAAATAAAGTTTCTAGGGTAAACACAATGATATTATGCATTGGTTACTTGTATCCTCGGATCGTCTCATTTCTAGTCTACGTTCAGACCCTCCAAAAAGAAATTGTAAGTTATCATCAGCTGCTGTTAAATTATTATCTAACAATGTTATTGCAAATGCCGAGTTAGCATTAGAAAATCCTTATAATGGTTCGGTAACATCAGACGATGATTCTGATTTTTATACCAAAGGGTAAAAGGGTATATTAAGTTTGTGCGAATGTATGCAAGCGACAGAAGGAGGCTAGTTAGACCCTATAAAGTATATATATCGTATTCTTGATCAGCATTGGAAGGGGACTCGAACTAGCTATGTCTGTCTGTCCCTCAGTCTGTCCGTCTGTTTGTTCGTCTGTCCGGTTGTCTGTCCGGTTGTCTGTACGTCTGTCTGTCCGTCTGTTCTGCTGTCTGCCGTATGAGAGGGATTATGTCGGAGACTATAAGAGATAGAGCCACCACAAACGGTTTTTCTCTAGACCCATTTGAAGGAGGACCCCCCATACAAAGGTACCACAAAATTTTGGGTTTTTGCATAAAAACGACATGGTTTCTTATTGTAGGAAGTCCAAATTTAGCATAAACTATGCCTATGGTCCAATAAAACATCCCAATATGAAAATCCAATACAATGAGGTATGGTAGTAATATTCTATTTAACATAAGATACATAAAGATTTTGTAAAAGGTATCTTGCAGTTGATCATAGTCGACTTCAGTGGTCTTTCTTGTTTTTAATATGATAAGAAATAAAAAAAGTTAAAATAAAATTTAAAATTTTGTTATTAAATTTAAAAAAAACAAGGAAAAACGTTAACTTCGGTGGAACCGAAGCTGAAATACCCGTTACATGGGCGTGGCGTCTTGGTTTTGACCCTGGATGACAAAAGAAATATTTTTACCCAATTTAGAGCGAGTACATTCATAAACAATTACTATTTTTAAACAAGAAAATCGAAAAAAATCGATAAGTTTGTATGGGGGCTATACCTAAAAATGGGCGTGGCACTCCCATTTTCGAACCTAGTCGTTGCCGAGAAAAGCTTAAGTTTAAAATTTCAGCCCAATATCTATATATCTTCATCGAATAAATCGCATAGCAACAAACAGACGGACAGACGGACATGGCTAGATCGATTCGTCTCGTCGAGCTGATCAAGAATATATATACTTTATGGGGTCTGAATATACCCGTTTACAATATGTGTAACGGTTATAAAAATATTTTTTGAATTATATTGCTCCGAATTTCCTTAAAGAAGATTTATTTCATTTTTAGAGGTTTTCCGAAAAAGATGACGGCCATTTCGGATCACAAACATTGCATTTTTAAAAAGTAATGTGAAATATAAAATCAGCGACCCCAAAAACATAATTACCCAAGGTTTAGTCAGAATCCTTTCATTTTTAGACTTTTTGGCCAGGTTTTTCGGAAAATCGGCCACTGTGCACAGTTACATAAAGCTCGTATTCAAACCGAACTCACATTTGCCTTTTTTTTCAGAAAATTGTTGATTTTCTATAAATTTTAAGTTTAAATTTGATACATAAGCTTCGTATGTATATTAACGCTAACATAATAAATAGGCTTAGGTCGGAACATTCCCTTCTCATTCAGAGAAGCTTTTAAAAGAAATTCCTGTTAGTAAATATAACTTATCTATTGTACCTATATATTGTTTAAATGTGCCACGCCCATTTTTAGCTATAGTCCCCATACAAACTTAACGCCCATTTTCGAATTTTTTGTATGAAAATGGTTATTTTTTTAGTAATTTATTGACTCCAAATTGGGTGAAAACACTTTTAATATCATCCAAAATCGAATCCAATGTGCCACGCCCATTTTTTGGCATAGGCCCCACACAATGTGAATTGTATCAGATGTTTGACCCCGCCCTATCCCATCTCAAAGTTCTATGAAAGCCACTGATGATAACACATTAACAATTTAAAAATAAGCTTCGGTTATACCGAAGCTAACGATTTTCTCTGTTCTTGCTAGTTTTGGATCGCAGTAGTATTTTTTGCTCGACATTGCTCCGTCCATCTGTCTGTCTCTCATGCTGTCTGCCGACTATTATCTAAGAGGCTATAAGAGATAGAGCTTCTATATTTAAAACTAAGACTTATCTATGCCGTCAAGTGTGGTCTTGCAAACGGTTTTTCTCTAGCACCATTACACATCGACCCCAAAATTTTGGGTTTTTGCATAAAAACGTCATTGTTTCTTATTCTAGAAAGTCTAAATTTTTATTAATTGTGTCTATGATAGTCCCAATGAAATATCCCAATATGGGTGGGACCAACAAAATTAAAAGTATAGCCTCATGCAAGTATTCCCATCTTTTTAAAGTTTTAGTATAAAAATTCAATAAAATAAGGTATGTTATTAAGATAGGACTAAACTTATGGTACATAAAGATTTGGTACAGGGTATCTTGCAGTCTAGCATAATCGACTCCAGCGTTCTTCCTTGTTTTTTTCAATCAATGCGTCTCGTCCTAACTTAGAGCTGAATAGATTGTGAGAATAATTGTGCGAACGGTTTAAAAGCTATTACCATTTCAATTGTTTATAATGGTTCATAGTGAGAACGCTTGAAGGGTATACAAATACATACACACAAACACGATCACACACACGAGAATTTGAACCATAACATACAAAAAAAAATTTCTACTCTATCCTTAAACGGCATAAACAAATCGGGAAGTTTTTAGTGCGGCCTCGACAGGTCACACCCACATCAACGTACAGATACTATCGCACCCAAACCATTAGTTTATTTTGTACTTAGCGCTTTATAAACAAATAATACAAATATAACGCACATTTTTGTGATTTTGTATGAAAATAGTTCTTTTTTATGAATATATTAACTCCAATCTGAGTAAAATCACTTCTACTGTTATCCTATTAATATACTACCGATATGACGAGGATCGGCTCACCATAACATACTGACCCCATTCAAACTAACCTTCCATTTTTTTATTTATTCAACAATTCATTTAAACCTACAAATTTTATAATATAATCTACGTCACTGATGATCATCCATGAACTAATTAAAGTTTTGTGGGGCAGGTATTTGAGCTTGGTTCTTCCGAAGTTTTTCCTTTATTAACATTAAACTCAAAACGCAAATTTTTTATCGCAAACGAGAGTTTTTATACAATTTAAAGTGAATATATTCATAAACAAAACCAATTTTTCTACAAAAATTCGAAAATGGGCGGTAAATTTGTATGCTTTTGACATTGGATGACATAAGAAATTTTTCTACCCTATTTGGAGTGAATACATTCATAGTTAATGCCTATTTTCATACAAAAATTCAGAAATGGAGGGTAAGTTTGTATGGGGGCTATACCTCAGAGTAGGCGTGGCATTCTGAATTAACATACAAACTACCTAGAACTGAGAAAAGCTTAAGTTTCGAGTTTCAGCTCAATATCTTTAAAACTGAACGAATGAATCACCTTGCAACAGACAGACAGATGGACATGGCTAGATCGACTCGTCTCATCAAGCTGATCAAGAATATATATACTTTATGGGGTCTACGGCGTCTCCTTTAAGGCGTTACAAACTTTCGGACAAACTGAGTATACCCGTTTACATTATGTGTAACGGGTAAAAAGAGTAAAGCTGCCATTAATCTTAGATCGTCAAGTGTGGATATATGCAAAAGGTGACGTTTACTAATATAAAAAATATTAACTACAAATACTCAAATTAAGAACGTACAATAGTGGAGTTATGAAGTTATAGTAGACGTGTAGTGAAGTAGGATCAATAAATGGCAAAGCATGAGGCTTGTCCCAAATGATCATATCAAATCCATATTCCATTCTTTGAAACTAGAAAACTTCATAAAAGCCCTAGGTGCTAGTAGTAGATTAAATTTCTTAAGCCACATATACTATACTTTAACTTTTTACAATCTTTGTGTTAATTTTAGAATGTCTTTCTAAATTTAATCGGCGTGTTATTCTGCATGTTATGACAATTTCATGTTCGTTAGGCACTAACCAGAGCCATTCTTTTGGCTAAGTATTTACAAAGTATTACGGTAAAATTACTGATTGCATTGAATGTTGTGTCAAATCTCAAGTACATCCCTTTTTCAAGTTTTAAGATGAATAACATTTATTTATAATGCTCGTGTGTTGGTGAAATAATATATTATATGAGATAATTCTGATCTATGTATATTTATTTATTTTATTTAAATGTGAATTGAAAACTATGCTGATAAGTTTTCATTATGTGCGCTTTAATTACTAAAATGGATTTTTTGAGTATTTTCTCCGTCTTGTAAACTCTTTTTTACCAAATATTATCATACAATAAAATATATTTACAAGCACTTACCTAAATAGATACCATAGTATAGTAAGTATATAGTATGTACCACCGCACAGTGGTACTGCCCATAGACCAAAAGCAAACAAATCAAAACTTTTTGAATGACGTTACCAGTTTTTTTTTTATTTCTAGCTGAACTTTTCAAGAAACGCACCTGAAGTGAGAACACGTGCTAGTTTAATTTGAATAGTTTGAGTTTGAGCACAAAGTTAGGATTTAAACATAGCACCAAATATTTGTGTTTTTTATTTTTTTAAATTAAATTTAATTTTCTAAAAAAAAACTTTTTTTTCGTGTTTAATCAATGTTTCGGATAAAAATAGGATTAAAATAAAAAAACAAGCCCAATGTCGGTGGTAGTAAAACGTCCAACGACGAAAATACGGCAAACAAATTTTTCAACAACGTGGTCTTGCTTAAATAATGGGAATTAATTATTCGTTGAGAGATGTGGTACAATATTGTAAACTTTGTTTTCAGGCTATAAAATTAACGCTGATAAATTTAGGTCTTATACACCTAAATGCCTAATTCAGATGTATTTATGGTATTCTCTTCCCCCTACAGTACACAAAATATTTTTTTTTACCAGATTAAATGAACCAATTAATGATAAGCTCAAAACTTTTTTTCGAAACGAAAATTGGCTCTAAGGCCGAAATCAATATTTTTATACCCTGTACCCAAAGGGTAAAAGGGTATAATAAGTTTGTGGGAATGTATGTAACAGACAGAAGGAGGCAAGATAGACCCTATAAAGTATATATATTCTTGATCAGCATTGGAAGAGGAGTCGAACTAGCTTTGTCTGTCTGTCCGTCTGTCCGTCCGTCCGTCCATCCGTCCGTCCGTCCGTCTGTCCGTCTGTCATGCTGTCTGCCGTATGAAAACGATTATTTCGAGACTATAAGAGGTAGAGCTTTCAAAATTGAAACTTAGATTCTCCTAGGCCGTCAAGTGTGCACTTACAAACGGTTTTTCTCTAGACCCATTTTAAGGGGGTACCCCCATACAAATGTACCCCAAAATTTTGGGTTTTTGCATAAAAGCGTCATTGTTTTTTATTCTAGGAAGTTCAAATTTAGTAAAAATTATGTCTATGATAGTCCCAATAAAATATCCCAATATGGATAGGACCAACAAAATTTTAGGTATAGCCCCATACAAATTTACCCCAAAATTTTGGGTTTTACAATTTTTTTTATTCTTGGAAATTTAAATTTAGTATAAATTATGTCTATGATAGTCCCAATGAAATAGACCAATATGGGTAGGCCCAACAAAATTTTAGGTATAAACCCAATCGAAGATATACCCGATTTTTAAGTTTTTCTTTGAAAATTAAATTCAATGATGTATGGTAGTCAAATAGAACCTAACTTAAGGTACATATAGATTGGGTACAGGGTATCTTGCAGTCGAGCATACTCGACTTAAGCGTTCTTTCTTGTTTAAAGCTGTCTTTGATTTGCTTAACGATAAACTTTAATTAATTTTCTTTATACCCGCCACACATAGTGTGAAGGGTATATTCAGTTTGTCGGAAAAATTGTAACGCATTTAAGGAGGCATCGAAGACCCTATAAAGTATATATATTATTGATAAGCTCGACGAGATGAATCGATCTTTACCCATGTCCGTCTGTCTGTCCGTCCGTCCGTCCGTTTGTTGCAATGCGTTTTTTTATCGAAAAGTTTTAAAGATATTGACCTGAAACTTTAAAATTAAGCTTTTGTGTTCCTAGGCAGTTTGTATGGCAGAACCAAGGTGCCACGCCCACTTTTTGATATAGCCCCCATACAAACTTTCCATTTTTTCCGATTTTTTTGTATGACAATAGTCTTTTATATTTTTATGAATGTTTTGACTACAAATCGGGTAAAAACACTTTTTTTTTTTTTTATTTAACACACTTTTAAAAGTGAAAGCGGGCGTTATGTCACACTCAAGATAGACATACGACCTGTGGGCGTTATGTCAGGCACCCGTGCAAACTGTTTCGAAAAATGTTCAATCAGCACACTCAGATAAGTACCCGGAAAATTGTTATTTAAATCGTTCAGAATAATACAAAATTAGGAGAGATTCTGATTTACAATGTTCATAGATGGGAAAAATCAAAAAACTAAAATAATCTGTGGAGGGCCTTTTTTATTTACATTTTTTTGATAATATTTGGATAAATTGGATTTAAACATACAAAAAATAAATTCATATCGTGCTCGGTGGACCAGAGGGGTCATTCATATATATTTTGGGTCGCTGAATCCGAATTTGAAGTCAGAATTTAAAAGTTGGTTAGCGTTTTCTTTTAACCTCAAAAAACAGACATTTTCAAAAAAATGACCGTTTTTGAGGTTAGAACGAAAACGCATCATATAGCCCTATACAAACTAACCTCTCATTTTCTAATATTTTTGATACTAAATTTGATACTAATAAGGGACATTGTATTCTTTACAAAAATTATAGTTGAAATATTTTAACACATTTCTTTTAAAGAAAACATGGCCCTTTCTTTTATTACTTTTCGATCTGCAGTCGTTCTCCTCGAACCTTCAAAATGGTCCTTTGTGCAATTTTTTTTACCCTTACTCGCTCAAAATCAAGGGGAGATAGAAAGTTGCAATGAAGGCAGACAGTAGTTCTACATTTTGATACCAAATAGAACTTGATATCTCTTCTAGTTTTTGAGTTATACAAAATAAGTCAACAAATTTAGCCATTTTTCATTCAAATTGTATGATTTTGAAGGGTTGCAGTTATTTTAATACTGAACAGTACTTAATATGAATATGTATACATTTTATGGTATCAAATTAAAGGTAATGAAATAACCTTTCAGAAAAGTATATATTTGTTAGGTTGTCAACATAAATATAATTAGTAAATTAAGTTTGTTGTTGGTCCAACCATTTTTATTGAGTTTAACGTTTTGAGTGAATTGAAACATTGTTCTTTATTTTTATCCATGTTTTCGGTGCTTTAAGGTTTTATCTTGTTAATATAATGAAAATAAACAATTTTTATAATCATATTCAATAAAACTTAAAATATATCAATATAAAACGAAGTTGTGCTAGTGTACTTATTATTTTGGACATATGTGTATAGCCCCCATTCAAATAAACACCATTTTTTAAGTTTTGTATAAAAATTCAATTCAATGAGGTATGGTAGTAAAAAAGAACCGATCTTAAGTTTCATAAAGATTAGGTACAGGGTATTTGCAGTCGAGCATACTCGACTTCAGCGTTCTTTCTTGTTTTGAAATAATTATTAATATCATATAGGACACCAATTTACCAAAGTTTCGATTAAATCGCAAAAAATTGTTTTTTGGCTGTGACAGTTAAGAAAGAATTCCCCCATATATGCATTGCATTATTTTCATTTTGTTGTCCTTAAACTTAACAAATAATATAAGAAGCAACCCCAATGGGATTTTGTTGCGTGCAAAATGTACGGTTTTTCACACTTCGCGTTCTTTCTTTAAAGTAGTTCCAAAAGCTTCAAATTCTCCATTGCTTTTATACGACATTGAATAACCTGTTCCTTGGAAGTGGACGTTCACGTACCTTGTGAAACGCTCGCATCCTAAAATCCAATTTAGAAGCTTGAAGAAGAAAGGTAGCCGAAGTCGTAAAAGGGGGAAATTTTTGTTCATAAAACTTCGGCTTCCTTTCATCTTCAAGCTTCTAAATTGGATTTTTCGGAAGCGAGCGTTGTTGTACGAGTGGCAAAAAAAGACGTTTAAGTTTAGTGATTTCTATAGTAACGTTTTTCGTGATCATGATTTACCCTTCTCAAATCTGAAAAAATCACTAATTCACGTTTTCCACAAATAAATCTAAATTTTTCATGCATCAAAATTATGTTGCATACAAAGTTAGTGAAATGACCTGGAACTGAAATGTACTTCTGAGTACAACCTCGTTCTAACAAATCCGATTGGGAACCTGTGTGTACATTTTTGTGTACACATACATACATATTATGTATGCACATATAAATACATTAATACATATATACATATGTATGTACACATATATAAACCATTTTTAGAATAGCCTTTACTTTTATGTTTTAAAAAAGTTATCTACGTCATTCGAATATAAAAAATTCAATTTTTAATAATTGCTAAAATCAGTTTATAGTATTATAAGCGATAAGAAATAACGAAAATTCGTTTGCCTACATTTACCCATGCCTTTATATGAATTTGTATATACATACATACATGTGTATTCTATTTAGCATATATTGTTTGAAATACGTACATATGTATGTATGTATGTCAACACACGTACGAAAATTACGATATGACTCCACCTTGCGCTGTGCTGATCACAACAAAAAAGGCCAAAGTGCGCTTTGCAGCAACGAACTACGCAGCATGGCGTATGTATTATTAACTCCTTATGCACCGGATTATTAAAATTTATTTATTTTTTGTTTTTTTTTTACTTTATAGCTATGTTGTCATTACAGTCATTAGCTTAAATTATCTTGTTGAAAAAAAAAAAATAAATTATTATTATTTTTCTTTCCTCTTTTCTCTGAGAGCTTCACTTCACAAAATGAGCATGGACACCGAGTACGCAGTGAAAAGAAAAGGCTTTGAGCTCAACAAAATGACAGCGAGTACATGAAACGGCGAAGGACAAAAATGCGAGTAATAATGAAGAAGTAAAAGTTAAAAAAATATTTTAAAGTCAACTTAGAAAAATACACATTTGAATATACTATATATACCGTTGTAAGCAAAAAAGTTCTTTATAAAAAGGACAGAAACGGGTACAGATAAGGAACACACACTTGATACGTATGTAGCTAAATATCTACTAACGATTTCAACATTTTAGACAGCGATTGTTTTATTATTATCTTTTTTTTTTTTTTTTTTGTTATTTCTTTTTTTGCTGCACCTGTTTTGAGCTTTTTTCTCTCTATCTCTCTCTCTAAATTGTGTAACACTTTTTGCATTACTTGCTGCGTTTTTATTTTCACTAGTTTTCTACAATATTCTTTTCGTTTTTTATATTTTTTTTTTTTTCGTCGTATGAATTTAATTTATCAAAATGTAGTTAATTTTATTTTTATTTTTTTATAAGACAAGTTGAAAAAAATGAAATTCTTGGCACAGTGTGGTGTATCCACCAGAGTCACACTTAACATTCAACAAAAATTTAAGGAGAGAAAATGAACAAAGAAAGAATAACAAAAAAAATGGAATAACAAGAACAAAAGGTCCTCAAGTTCCAATTACTTGTATACACTTATTTATCTCCCTCTCTCTTTTTATATTTTTTTCTCTCTCGTTTTGTAAAGTTCGTCTTGACTCTTCGTGAGTCTCAGTTGACCAGCTTAACAATTTGTTAAAAGAGTCACTTAAACATTGATTTGAATTTTGTCCACAAACCACAAAAAACCAAAAAAAAAAAAAAAAAAATTCTTATAACCTTTTATTGAGCCCTAAAATTTTGTTAGCGACTAGACAAACTTTTTTTAATATATTACATATTGCCAAATATATGAACATGTTGGTGAGCTTTTCACTACGATTTGCCTTAAATTCAATTACAGAGCCACATACTCTCTTTGTCTTTATCTGTTATTCGCGCACTTTCACATGCTGCAATTTACCGCCACTTTTTTTTTTTTTTAAACTTCCTCTCACGTTTTTGAATTTTAATTATTAATTTTGTGCAACATAAAAAATGTTTAATCCAAGAAAAAAAAGCGGATTCATAAGCATTTACATACATATTAAGTACACATGAATGTGTGTGTGCATATTCATACATATTATATAAAATATATATGCATCCATATATGTATGTACTTCATATAATATATACATATAGTTATATATATACTTATATCTATATGTATGTACATATGTAGATAGCAAATATATTCATATACATATTTCTTTTATTTCTTTATAGAGCAACACAGAACAAAGTATTCGTTAGCTAATAATCAACTAAGTACAATTGTACATATGTATGATGAACATACATATGTACATATATTTATATGTAAATGTTCATATTTATTAGCATACGAATGTATGTATGTATGTATGTATATATATGTGCAGTATTTAAGTAACTTAAATACTGCACATATGTAAACTTTATACAAATTTTGCTTTTAGAAATATTTTCTTTATTGTTTTTTTGTTTTTATTTTTTTGTATATATTTATTATTTTACTTTATAAGAATTTGTTTTTTAACTTTTTTCTGTTTTATACTGATATTTAGAACTGTTATATTTAACGTTTTCAACCGACTGCAAGCGACATGCGTCAAGTTTGTTTTACGTTTTGATTTTGGCTCAATTCCGTTCGTTTTTGCTCATTTCGAAAGAGTACGTTTACTGTAAAAAAAAAAGTTCGAAGCTTAGTCAATGGAGTCGAGAGAAAGAAATAGGGAGAGAGAGAGAGAAAGTAGCGCTTTTTGGTCGATAATAAATTCGAATTTGCCTATAACAAATATGTGTGTGTGTATGTAAAACAAAACCAGTGGTGAGTTTCCAAATGCAATGTGTAAAGAGATGGTGTAAAGAAGGGATGGTTCAATTCGATTTTATACCCGGTTTAGTTTGGTTTATACGTAAATATTTGTGTATGTATGGATGTATATGTATGGATGAACTGATTCGGAATGTCTTATATGTACACATACGTGTGTGTTTGTAGATTGTGCATGACTTCGCTTAGTCATGTCGCAAATCACAACGCTGTAATGTATGCAACATTTATTTTAACGTTTAGAGCACTTCGTTTAATATTTTTGTTAGAAAATTCGTATACTACTGTGGCCAAAAATTGGGTGACATTTTAATTTAAACTGCGCGCGACAAAAAGAGTTGGCGCATTGCTTTTTATTTTGGTTGGTAGGACTGTCTTTGACATTCCTGCCAACTTAAAATGTGAAAATGTTCATTAGTGTTTGAGATACGATTTGGTTTGCGAATTTCTAAAGTAAGTTTCTCGTTTTTTGCAATTTCGAAAATTGTTGAGCAAAGAATTTACATTAAATTTTAATCAATTTTCTGCTGCGTATTCGTTAAGGACAGTCTAGAAAGCTGTTGGTGATGAGGCTATGTCGAAAAAATGTGTTTACGAATGGTATATTGAGTAGGCCGTGATCGTGTCGAGAACGACGAACGTTCTGAGCGACCATCAACCTCAACCGAAGTATGTAGATTTGGTTTTGGAAAGCCGTCGATAAACGATTAAACTACTTGCTGATAATATTGGCGTATCGAAAGGCTCATTCAATACAATGTTTTGGGCCTCAAACGCGTCAAATCTTGACTGGTACCAATATACTCGTAATTAAATTTTTTTTTATCGCCAAAACTCGAAAAGTAAGGATAATTTTCAATTTAAACTTCGCGGGCTTAACATTTTGGGCTAGTTCTTTTTTCTTGAGTTGGCAGGTTGGGCCAAATTTCATGTCAATGTGTTTACCAAAGGACCAAGAGTTCATTTTTCGATTTTTACAATGTCTGATTTAATTGAGCAGAGAAGGGTCATCAAATTTTGTTTTTTGAATGGAATGAAATAAAAATTGTTGAGAAGGGACTTACGGGGACCGAGCTCTACCAAAATCAACAACATATGATTGGTATAAATTATTCAAAGAAGGTAGAAAACGTGTAGAAGACGAAGAGCGCCCTGGTCGACCATCGACCTCAACGGTCGATGCTCACATCCAAAAGTAAAAAGAATTAGTGCTTGCACCACTCCCGGGAACGCGTTTCGAGTTGATTGAGGAGATAAAAGCTAAATCGAAGAAGGCGCTGATGGCTATACCGGAAAGGGACTATTTAGCATGTTTCGAGGATTGGAAAAAACGTTGGCATAAGTGTATTTTATCGGGAGGAGGGGATGAAATTCATTTTAATTTTACAAACAAATTCACCTTACTTTTGTGTACAGTAGAGCCGTACGACTTCTGGCTCTTTTACAATATATAAATCATGCTGAATTGGCAAGGACGGCATATATCTGTGGTGAAAAGGAAAAAGTGTTAAGGTCGACTTAAGCAAAAATTGAGATAAGAATACTACGCTGATCTCCATAACGAATAGAACCTCCAAGCAAAATTTGAATTATTTTTGACGATTTTTTAGGAAGTTAAACCCAAATTAATTTTTGCTTAATCTTACTTTTGCATACAATTTCAAATTATTTTAAACTTAGAAAGTGCTCTCCTGCAAAACGGTAGAATAGGACTTAAGTTTTCCCTCTTTACCACAGATATAAATATATCTAATTGTCAACATCAACAAAAAGTATACCCGATTCAACTTATAACGGCAACATTCAAATTGAAAATTTTGTTTAGCGCAAAAAGCGAATATTGTAGTGTTGAAAGAAGCAATAGTCAAATAGTTTGTAGCAATCCTTTGCCTATATATGTATATAAATACATATATATTTTATATATATATATATATATATATATATATAATATATATTTATATATATATATATATATATATATATAATATATATATATATGTTGCTGCGCGATTTATTCGTTCAGTTTGAAAGATATTAAGCTGAGATTTTAAACTTAAGCTTTTCTATGTCCTGTGTACTTTCTTTTTTAAAATCAATGTACCACGCCCACTTTTAGGTATAGCTCCCATACAAAAAGTACAACATTTTGTCAAGTTCTTATAAGAAACAAGGAAAAACGTTAACTTCGGTGGAACCGAAGGTTATATGCCCGTCACACAAATGTTTGATTAGTTTATGTGATATCATCAGTGACTTATACACATTTATAAATACATATATATTTGAAAATAATTATCTTTCATACAAATGCTCGAAAATAATCGATAAGTTTGTATGGGGGCTGTAGCTAACAATGGGCGTGGCACCTTGGTTTTGATATTGGATGTCATTAGAAGTGTTTTTACTCAAATTTGAGTGAATAGTTTCAAAAATAATACCTATTTTTATACAAAAATTCGAAAATGGGCGTTAAATTTGTATGGGGGCTATAGTTAAAAATGGGCGTGGCAGCTTGGATTTGACATTGGATGACCTAAGAAGTATTTTTACCCAACTTGGTGTGACTACATTCATAAATAATTGCTATTTTCATACAAAAATACGAAAAAACGGTAAATTTGTATGGGGGCTACACCTTAAAATGGGTGTGGCACTTTGATTTTAACACTTGAACTGCCTAGGACTGAGAAAAGCTTAAGTTCCGAGTTTCAGGTCAATATCTTTAAAACTATGCGAATGAATCGCATAAATACAGACAGACAGACAGACGGACATGGCTAGATCGACTCGTATCGTCCTGCTGATCAAGAATATATATACTACGACGTCTCCTTTAATGCGTTACAAACTTTCTGACAAAATGATAATACCCTCCACACTATCGTGACGGGTATCTTCTTCTTCTTCGGTTCCTGAAACCCTAATGGGTCATAGGGCGTCTATAGCTGCTCTCCACCTCGTCCTGATCTCTGCAAGGGCTGCAAGTTGACTCCACCCTGGTATGCGAAGTCCTTCTCGTCGCTCCCTTGACACTGTTCTCCTCCATGTTTCGCGGGGACGTCCTCTTCTACGACCTCTACCATCAAGAGGATTCCATTGCATCGCTTTTCGTGTGATGTTGCCCACGGGCTTACGAAGTGTATGCCCAATCCATCTCCACTTCTGATGCATAATCCTTCTGCTGAGCGGCTCGATGTTAGCCCTGCGGTGCACTTCCTCATTGGGAATTCTATCCGTCCAATGAATTCGGAGAATGCTCCTCAAGCAGCGGTTAACAAACACCTGAAGTTTGTTGGTGATGGTTGTGGTTACCTTCCAAGTGCAACATCCGTAGAGTAGCACAGAAAGCACGATAGAATTTGAACAGTCTGACCTTAAGAGTTGTACTCAAATCGTTGTTTCGCCAGATGGGAGACATCATACCGTTAACAGCTCTGGCTTTACTGATCCGGCTGCAAACATCCAGCTCAGTTCCGCCTTCTTCTGCAAGAATGCTGCCTAGGTACGTGTAGTTCTCAACATCTCGATTTGTCGTCCGTCGATTAAAACTCTACTCGTGGTGTGACGGGTACAAAAATGTATTTATAAAGCGAATGGCTTCAGTTTAAAATTGGTTCAAATCGGACCGCAAATTTCTAAATTTTTAAGAATATTTTTAATTTTTTTACTATTTTGATATATAATTTAATACAAATGCTGCACACGAAGAGCTATCCACGTCAAATGATGTGTAAAAGGTATATAAGCTTCGGTCCAACCGAAGTTAACTTTTTTTCTTGTTTTTTGTATAAAAAGTAACTATTTATGAATGTACTCACTCGAAAATGGGTAAAAACACTTCTTATTTCATTCAATGTCAAAAAAACAGGGCCCACGCCCATTTTTAGTTATAGCCCCCATACAAACTTACCGCCTATTTTCGAATATTTGTATGAAAATGGGCATTATTTATGAATGTATTCACTCCAAAATGGGTGAAAACACTTATTATGTGATTCAATGATAAAAAAAAAGGTGCCACACCCATTTTAAGGTACAGCTCCTATACAAATTTACCTCCCATCTTTGAATTTTTTATGAAAATAGGTAATATACATGAATTTATTCACGCCAAATTGGGTAAAAACATATCTAATATCATCCTATTTGCGCACCACCACATATATTTTAAAGATCGGCCCACTATAACATATAGCCCCCATATTAACTTACCTCCCATTTTCCCGATTTTTTTAAAGAAAATATTTGTTTATCTGTCCTTAGCTTAAAATTTGACCATATTATTGTGTCTAAACTTTGATTATATCGGACTATTGACTCCCACCCACACCTTCTCCAAATTTTACCCTAGCCACTGATAATAATAAATTAACTATTCCAAGATTCGTGTGGCGGGTATAAGAGCTTCGATTCCACCGAAGTAAAGGTTTTTCCTTGCTTTAACTTATTTTTATTTATTTTATAGACATAATAAATAGTTTATAACATTTTTAAGTTCCTAAAAAATTTAACAATTAATATCACATATTTTTTTATATCACAATTAACAATTAATATCACATTTTTATTTATATATTCTTAAACAAATTGTTTTTTTATTTAATATCACAGCCCTGCAAATTTCCATTTTTCGGGTGCGAATAAAATGGGACCTAGTCAGATTTCAAAAATTCAAAATGGCGGATCCAATATGGCGAACGAAAATGTTAAAAATTTATCAGATTTACTTGAAACTTGATATTCGGGGTTTTTGATGACGCCATTGATCCGCCATTTTGAATTTTTGAAATCTGATTGCAGATTTGTAATTAGGAACATTGCTTCTTCCAGTATTTCTTAACTAAAGCAATTTCATCTTAACGCAATTTCATCTGCGTGCAGCATTTCTTTTTCTGTATTTTGTATCCTGTCCTCCTGTATGTATGGATGGTCATTACAGCTTATATAAGCCTGGGATTCACTTATGATATTAACGCAGCCGGTATGATCCAACACTACTCGATGCCAATTCCGGATTCCAATCTTACGGGACATGATCCTTCCAACGCAGCGGCGGTCGTCCTCGTTGTCGTACTCCTCTGATTTCAATCACGTTTTTTCGTACACTTGTCTCGCCGGAGTCAGGTCATCCATTCGAAGAACGTGACCAGCCTAGTGCAATCGTTTGTACACTATGCGCCTGACTATATCGATGTCGATGTCATGAACAGCTCGTGGTTCACACGTCTTCGGTCCCTCGTTGTCCGTTTTCCTGGTCCACACTTTTTGGGCCGAAGTTTTTTCCCACAATCTTTTCCCAAACTGATTTGTCCGCCTCAGACATGACCCTGTTTCTGCGCCATACATCAGAACGGTGGTTGACTTCTTCGGTCTAAATCCACACTGGTACTGTCCAACTATACTTGCTTCGTACAGCTTCAGTCTATTACACAATACGCCAGATACGATATTAAAAACGATTGTTATGA